>CM033475.1:133737820-133975320 GCA_019447015.1 Hymenochirus boettgeri
TGGCCATTAGTAGCTATCCTGCCCACAGCCCCAACCACCATAAAAGATTTTACAGGAACTCCCCCGATCTTTACTTACCTTACCTCTTTCCCGCGGCGTACTGTACAGGCCCTCTGCTTGCATGAAACTGCAAGCAGGCTGCGGAACCGGCAGCCGCGTCCATGATTGGCTGAGAGGCAGCCAATCATGGAGGCGGCTGCCGGCTGCTGAGAACGCTGGGGGAGAGAGGTAAGGTAAGTAAAGTTTGAGGGGGGAGTTCCTGTTAAATCTTTTATGGTGGTTGGGGCTGGGGGCAGGATAGCTATTAATGGGCAAAGGGATTTTATGGTAGGGGGAGGGCTTGCAAAGCGAGTGGGAGAGGGAGGTGGGGGAGGCCTGCAGTGCGCAGGACAAAATTCTCCCGGAGGAGAGACAGGAGGCAGAGTCCTATATGGACTCTGCTAGGCTCCTGGTGGCCAGTTTTGGGGACTTTGGGGGGGGGGGGGGAATCCAGGAGAACCATTTGGAGCTGGGATGTAGGGTAAGGATTTTATTGTACTACAGAGTGGGGCCAGTAATGGGGGGGGTTATAGTTTTGGGATGGACATGCCCTTTAAATGATCTGTATGTGATGATGCATGTGGACCATATATACAAGCAAAGCATAAAAATGACTGCATTCATAGCTTAATGGGATAGTAAGGTGAAAAAAATGTCCTCATGTCCTGTTTAGCTCAAACCTGATTTGTCCTCTCTCAGTGCCTAGCCCTTCCCAAAATCTGAGGCACAGCTAGAGTGGGGAGCATGTGCAGTACAGATGATCAGTGTATTTAAACAGCCAACAGAATTCATCCAGTGGTTTTGTGTTATAGTGAAATTGAAACTGCCTTGCTATGGGAAGGTTAGCAGCACTGAATTGTGAAAATACATATATGCTACATTGAGGCACATTTGAAATGTTGGTACACAGACATAATGCATATACCAATGTTCATCAAACACAACATAAGCAAACGGATTCCAATAAAATGTATATGCACATACTCATTTAACTGATTAAGCCAAGTTTGAATATACTGAATATACATTTTAGTTCAAAAAGAAGCGAGCCCTACAAAAAAAACCCGATATAGTTTATTTCTTTCAAGCCATATTGTTTAAAGGCATTTTTATTTTTGATATCAGTATGTGTGCAGTTCAGTCATGCATCAAACTAATAATATTGAACATAACTAATGTATGGGCAATATTTTAATAACTGCCAATAGCAATGATTTTGCCATTATGGATTTGTTTCATAGACAAGAAAGCATTCTTTATAAATTAGCTTTATATCATGTTTCTACAACCATTTTACTAGCAAAGTTATATGCAACAAACTTCTAATAAGTAAATTTTAAGTTGTCTTGTTCCTTTCCCCCCCCCCCCCCCCCCCTTTTGAAAATAGATTTGGGGGGGGTAACCACCGGGCCCGGGGGGGGGGGGGGGGGGGGGGGGGGGGCTGGGAGTAAGAGGACCCACCATCAGTTGTTTTTAAACAGCTGGTCGCGCATATGCAGTAAAGATACGCGCAATCAGCTGTTAGTTTCTGCCGGTTTGTTACTGGTCTGTAATACAGCTGATCGTGCGTATCTTTGCTGCATATTTTCGATCAGCCATTTAAAAACAGCTGATTGCAGTGTGCTGGGGAGGGGAGGGATGCCAAGGCAGCCAATCACAGACGACACTGCAGGCATTACAAAATGCCGGGGGAATGAAGGGAAGTAAGTAATGTTCAGATTGTTTTTTTTTTACAAATAAACATAGCGGTTGGGGTGGGATAGGGACCAATACATTACAGAAAAGGTGTTTTAAGTTAGGGGAAGGGAGAGAAAAACAGAAGGGAGGGGGGTAGGGCTTTACTGCGCATGGCAAAGGGCTCTTGCTCTTCAATTTTTTGGAGTTTGCAGAGACATTGCAAGGCAGCCATTTGGAGCAGGGATGTAAGGTGTGGATTTTTCAAGTCTACAGTGGGGCCTGTAGTGGGTTGAAGTATAGTTTTGGGGGTGGACCATGCCCTTTAACCTGATTCACCTTTATTCTTCAATCCATCACAAACTTTAATTGCTGACAAAGCCTTTTTGACATCTAGGCATATACTTTGGGTCTGTAAGTCCTTTCAGGAGCATCCTTGGAAAAGGTAAGTATAATGTAAATGGGGTTTGGGGGGAGGTAATTAACTTAAGTAACAACTATAAAATATTGATTTTTAGGTAAAAATTTCTCAACAGCCAGAGCAAAATAAAAGGTAAGCCAGATGAATGATTTAAGTCAAGGTGCTTTGTCTTCTGATGAAACTTGCAGTCTTTAATTGTCTTTTATCTTCAATAGTTTTCAATGTGTCTGTGTGTTGATACAAACTTAGCAAACTCTAATACAGAAAATATGTATGGCACTGTATATCTAAGTGGAAGTGCTTTCTTACTAACACTGCCTTCATGCCTTGTAAAGAAACATTAAAACTTTGTCACAAAGAGTTTTTCAGTGTCTGAGCGGTGACATTAATTGTTACACCTCAGCATTACGCTCACATGGTTACGGAACATGATGACACTGCAAAACCAGATTTGCATGCAATGTCTGTTTGCTTTTCTTTTTACACATTTTCAGAACTGTAATGTTTTGTTGTTTCTTTAAACTAGAGCATTTTTATGCTTTGAACTAAAGAATTTTTTGCACAGGAAATATAACCAGATCCTGATATTTCACTGGCAAACTTTACGGAAGGAACTGAACACAGATAGAAAGAGCACTCAAATCAAAAGAATTTACTTAAGGGAAGTACAATGGATTAAAGGCAGAACAAAGTGTACAAAATGGTTGCAGAAAAGTACAATTCTGGCCAGCATTACTAGGGTTTTCATATTTTAAAAAGAGGACAAAATACCCTGAAAAAGAGGACACCTGTTTCAAAGCCTGGTACACTGTAAACTCTGTATTAGTACAACAAATAGTAATGTAATCAGGGCCGTTTCTAGCCAAATTAGTGCCCTAGCATGATCAGATCGCAATCCCATCACGCTTAATAGCGCAGTAGAGTGGTATTGGAATTAACACTTTCAGTGCCAGGTGAGTATTACCATTTACCCTTCAGTGCCAGCAGACTTTTCTACTAATAACTTTAGTGCCAGCACTTTCCCAGAGTATTGCCAGTAACACTTTCATTACCAGCAGAGTATTACATTTAACCCTTTCAGCTGCCAGCATTGACATGATATACAGTATGTACCATGTCTCCTCCATTGAATTGTTCAATCCTTGCCTACTCTAAGTTCAAATTGGAGAGTTGGGTGGAAGGGAGAAAGAGGCAGGGATAGGGATCTCATGGTCACAGGTGCCACTGTTATAAAGTCTGCAGCAGCTTTTACCTGGCATTTTAGAACTGTTCTAGCTCTTTGCCTAGGTGGCCTATGCCTAAAAACAGCCCTGAAAGCATTAAAATTGCAGTGTTGTCATCAAAAGGCTCCACATGCTCCAACACATAGGTTTCACACACTCTTGCGCACACATTACCTCATGAACACTTCCAGATGTACACATACTTTCTCACAGACAGGCATGCAGAAAGGCACTTATGTAGAAGCTCACAAACAGCCACTCATGCACATACGCTTTCACTCTTTCTCACAAACAGGTACTCAGGCACTCACACTCTTACACAGACAGGCACGCATGAACAGGAACTTGCACAACCACAGCCAGTTATTTACATGCACCCACACTCTTGTGTATCTTCCTGCAATGTGCAAAATAAAAGTGGCTTGTGGAGATGGACGTAGGTGTGACTTGCAGAGGTGTGTGTGGTGGGCTGATGGTAGGCTGACTAACGCTGGCTGGTGAACTGGAGGGCTGACTTTACACTGGCTGGTGAAATAAACAATATAATGCAAAACAGTATTGAGCCTAATATATAAATGGGGTCACTCGGTGTGCTAATCATGCTTTAAATCTAAATGAATCTAAATAAATTGGGCTATGCTTACTTAGAATGTATGGTCTGGATGCTCAAGCCTTGAACCTCTTGCTTGAGCCCACAAACTTTACGTAAGCGGTAAAAGCTTGGACACGCGTTAAAATGCGTAAGGCAGACTAAAATCTAAGCATGTGTCCAACATTCTATGTACACATTCTGGATGCTGGTGGTGCAGAACTCAACTATAATTATTTAGAATTGGAATTGTGCTGTCTTTTTAAAGATACATTTTGGGTTCAGTACAAAACCATTAAAGGGGAACTGTGGTCCAAAAATGACTTTAGGTAAATTGATAGGAATTGCTCTCCTGAGAATTTTTGCAATTTACTTTCATTATTTATTTTGCATAATTTTGAAGATATTTACATTTTTGTGTGTGATATGGCAGCAGCATCACCATGTCCCCTGCACTTCCTGCTCTGAAACCATGTCAGTCAATCTGCCCTGTGTCTCCTCCTCCCCTTTGCAGCCCCCCCTGGTCCCTCCAGTTGCAGGCCCCCTTGGCCCATTCTCTTACAGCCCCATGTGGCTCCGCCCACCCACGGGTGCAGTGGCCCTGCCCACTCACAGGTGCACAAGCCCCACCCACTTGCGGGTGCCGTGGGGCACTCAGACCCCCCCCTACAGAAAACTCTGTGGAAACAGCCATTTCAGGCAGAGTGAGGCTGTTTTCACATAGTGGGAGAGAAGGGCTGTATATTACCTTCTCTGTGAGGACTTCACACAGCAGAGAGGAGGGGGGACTTCCTGTCTCCCTCACACACCGAGGGAGTCTAAGGCTGTGCTCGCTGGCGGCACTGTGCAGGAGAAGCCTTAGGAATGTCACATGTCAGCCTCCCACCCATTAACTTTCTGGTCAGTCATTTCTTTATATCTTGGGCTGTGGAGCACGTAGAGAGGTGGTTGATGGCTCTTTTTAAAGGTAGGAAACTTTAATTTAAACTTAACTTGTTTGGAGACCACAGTTCACCTTTAATAAAGGAGGGGTAGGAGCTTCAAAACTGTCAGTAAGGCTGAGGCTTGTGCTGTGGTACCAGTAATATTCTGTTATCGGTGCATAGCACAACGCCCAGCAGTGCACCTAGTGTGGCCAGGCCATTTGGCCAACACTAGCGTGTACTTTTTAACGCGTGATCAGATTGCATGTTAAAAGATGGTAGTGTGGGCTAGCCCTTACTGTTAGAAAACAGTCAGTTAAACTCTATCAAAAAACGTTATTTGCAAAAAGAAGTGCACAATGTATGGCTTACATGAAACATTATCATCTGAAAAGCAAGCTTCTTGAATAAAGATAAACAGTGTTATTCAATAAAAGTTTTTATCGTTAAAAATGGTGCTAACTTTGCACCAACCAATCAGATGTAAGCTTTCAAATGTTAAATAAGATCTGATTGGTTGGGGCAAAATAAGCACCATTTTAAACAATAAGAACTTTTATTGAATCTCCCTGAAAGAGTTCTAACTGTTACAATACAGCCTAAAAATATCTCTCCTTCTTGCAATTATACTTTGAATTTTTATTTACATTTTATATTATATATTCTGAGCTATGAGAGAGAGCAAACAGTGTATAGTGATTAAAGAAAAAATCAATGTGTTAAAGATTTAGGTGATACTATGCTAAAGCTGCCCATAACTATACATTAGGTAGATTTGATGTTCGATTGTTGATTCTATTATTATTTTCATTATGGATTTAAATAGCGCCAACATATTCTATGGCGCTTCACAATAACTTAATCATACATTACTTACAAAAGTTATACATATCATAGAAAGTCAGACATATTACATACAAATGTAAAGTATACATAATAAGTACACAGAGTGATGAAAAAGGGGTTAGACAAGGTGGCGTGAATCGGTAGGCTGTAGATAGATCGGCAGTGGAGTTTGATTAGCAGGCCAGGTTATATGCTTGCCTTTTGGGGGTGGGTTTTGAGGTTACGTGTAAAATATATTAAGGGACGGGGGGTAAAGGACAGATGGAGGAAGTGAGTCCCAGAGTAGAGGGATAGCATGAGGAAAGTCCTGAATGCGGGCGTGGGTGACAAGAGGTGACAAGGGTGGATGAGAGGAGGATATCGTTAGACACCTTCCTCAACCCCCCTTGATGTGTGCAGTATGTTAGCTTTTTATGGAACGGCTTGTGTTTAATTTTAACCCGAGGAAATAAAGGATTGTTACTTTTAACCACTTGAGTGCTGCCTGCTCCGACATATATTTCAAGGTTCATGATTGAGTCTCTGCATGCCGAAGCAGCCTGTGGAGCATTGAGTGCCACAAGTTCTATAAAGGGGGGGGGGGTGCTCCCGTGGGGTAAGTGTTTGGACAATCTCCTTTTATCTTTAGCAAACCAGAGGTTGCGCCTGGGACGGTATCTGTGGATCAGCTCTGAGATGTATGGAGGGGCTGAATTAGATAGTGCTTTATAGGATAGGGTCTAATGTCTTTAAAGTGTGTTTTTAAAGTGTGAGGTAACTCAAAAATTTCCAGGGTGCATGCGGTTACGCATACGTTTCCATTTTCGATCACACATGCGTTTTCAAAATGGAAAATAGCAAAATGTTATGGATGTTATTGAAAGTTCCTCCCTGGGCCATCTATTGAGGAAGCAGGGACTATGCTTTTACCAGTCTTCCCTGTAGACTGTTGCCTTATCATCTCCAGTTAAGATTTATTTTTCACTTAGTTCTCTTTTAGTTCTCATTTACTTTACCTTTAAAATGTATGATTTACTACATGAAGGTTATCAGTGGCGCAACTGCGGGGGGCCGCCACAAGCCCATAATCCAGCCTCTTTATGCAGCCGATCACTTGTAAGAAGAAAAGCTGTTTAAAAGACACCCCCCCCCCCCCCGCGAGTTTGGGGGGAGTTTTGCAGCCTCTTTAAACAGATTGCGCATAAGTAGAAAACTTACGCGTGATAAGCTGTTTTAAACCGTACCCGAACTTCTGGAACTGAACAGGAAACTCGCGGGGGGCCCGGGCCCCTTCAAGTATGCCCCTGAAGGTTCTAGGGCATTCCTTAATTTACATATTTTCTACTGAATAAAGGGAATGTCCGCCCCAAAATTAAAATGTGTAAATAGCTTTATAACCCATCCACCCGCCACCCTCCACAATCTAGACCTCACAGTTCCATGCAAGGCTAAATATACTTACCAGCCCTTGTTGCCTTGGCTCTCTGCTGCTACTGCTCCATGCTTTTTCTATGCACAGAGACAACAAAGAGCTGGACCGGCAGCATCAGTAATTGGCACATATCATCCTTAATGGCTATTTCCCAAGTACCAGTATTAACATGAATTGAACACGAAGTCCTAAATATCATTATAAGCCAGAGATATCAAACCCTTTAGTACAGCTGCTGCCCACAATTCTGCCCATTGTGCAATATTTAACTATACTGAGGTTCCCACCTGTTAAAAAAGCGTGATTTTCTTTGGTGGGGGTGTCATTGTTTTTCTCTATACCTCAGGCAGCAAAAATAGTAGGGCCCCCAGATTCTGTGGGACAGTCCTAGAAATTATTTTTTTTCCTAAATACTACCTAAATTGTAACACAAGGTTTGTAAGTTTTTACAATATATTTCTCCCATGATCACTTGTTGCAACTGTAGTTCACAGCTGGGCCTCAGGTTTTTCATTCCTGCTTATATCATTACTAACCAATGTTTCCATTTTAACACCTCTTGACTTTGTGTCATGTCTGTCAGGCTCTGGCAGGAATCAAGAGCTCTTTTTTCACGTAACAAACATTTATTTCTTGTGGATCAACAGGTTTTTCTGTGTTTGAGATGTGTTAGTAGACAGGCTCAAGGTCATTGTCTCAATAACCCAACATATTATATAAAAGTGACTTTGTGAATCCTTGCAGAAGAGAAAATGTATGTGCATTCTCCACAACTGACGTTACAAAAAACAGAAACCCTTGTCTGTTGTAATCAACAGACATGTCTTTTACAGATGAATTTAGTTATACTGATATATTCCAGTAAATAGCTCTTTCATGTGCAAAGCTTTTGGGTTCCTTTATAACCTGGAACATACAGCTGCATACCTAGGAACTTTTGAAGTAGCAGTCCATTTTGTATAAAAGAGATTTTCCAATTTCTCTTATTAAAATATATTTAGCATGTAAACTTTAAGGATATGTACACTCATACTCATTTGGAGTATGAGCTGTTTATGGAGTATGGAAATGAAAGGAGTTCAGAGAAGGGCAACTTCATTAATAAGGGGAATGAAGGGGCTTTACTTTGGAGACAGGCCTTTTTACACTGGAGAAGTGGTGCTTACCTGGACATATTGTCACGTTATACAAATGTATTAATGGGCCATACAATAAACCTTCTAGTGCATTATTCACTAAAATCATTTTAGAGGACCCGTGAACATCCTGAACATCCTGTAAGAAGTTAAGGAAGGAGCACAGAAATGATTGACAAAATCAGTGCTATACTAAACCCCATGTAATAAAATCTTCCAGCTCTTTGTGGTTACTTACTACCGGCCCAAAACATTAAAAGTGGGGATTTAAAGGGAATGTTCACCCTCGATACTAAAATTTAACCAACTACTGGCACAACTGAGTAGTTTAAAAAAAATCATTACCTTGCGTCTCTGCTCCTTATGGTTCCCCTGTAGTGCTTGTCCAAAGTCCAGGAAACTCAGAAGTAGGAGGAAATGTTTCTGCCTCCTCCTTGTCCTCTGAGAGTGGGAGCCCCCCCCCCCCCCCTTCCTCCTGATCCCTCCCTGGCTCCCCTTCATGTAACGTTAAATCTTTAATATACAGTTTCTGACAATAGCCTTGTCGCCTGTGTATTTTGCAGTAACTCCTGCTATTAACCAGATTTTAAATTGATCAATTGGTGTTAGAAATAGCTCATATGAAAACGCCCTAAAGCCCTCCCAAATAATATTAAATGTACTGGTAAAAAATAGTTTCACTGAAAAAAGATTTATCATTTAATCAAGACAGAAAGGTCTAAATGTTGCAAGACAAAAGTGTAGTCGTCTATACAGAAAATTATCTACTTTACAGCCAATCCAAAAACAAGTCAGCAAATTAAGTAGTGGTGCTGTGAGATCCAAGTTTAATAGCTTGTATGACTTCCAAGGACTGTATCCATGCGGTTTGGCAAGGATTAATACAATTTATTGATGAAATCATCAGGAATAGCCAAGAAAACAGTCTTGCATGCCTCCCAGAGTTCATCATTATTCTTTGGTTTCGTATTCCATGCTTCCTCTTTCATCCTACCCCACATATGCTTAAAGGGCATGTCCACCCCAAAATTTAACTTTTGATATGTGGTAGGGCATGCTCCCCCAGCCCCAACCGCATTAATATAATTGTTAGAAAGTCCCCCGATTCTTACTTACCTGCCCTCTCTCCCCTGCTGCAGTGTTCAGGCCCTCTGCTTGCATGGAATTGAAAGCAGGGGGCGGGACCGGCAGCCGCGTCCGTGATTGGCTGAGAGGCAGGGAGGGCTGCACTGAGCATGCCTCAACCTTGATGAGGTTGAGGAAGTCTCAGGCACAGCATGAGTCACACACTGCTCCTACACAGCAGTTTCCTGGACTTTGGAGGGGCACAGCAGGGGAACTATTTTGAGCAGGAATGTAAGGTAAGGATTGTTTTAAACTACTTGATGTGGCCAGTAAGGGGTTAAATTTTAGTTTTGGGGGTGGACATGCCCTTTAATGATGTTCATGTCCGGTGACTAGGCTGGCCAATCCTGGAGCATCTTGATCTTCTTCGACTTTAGGAACTTTGATGTGCAGATGGAAGTATGTGATGGAGCACCATCCTGCTGCAGAATTTGGCCTTTTTTATGGTTGGGAATATATGAGGTAGCTAAGGTTTCTTGGTATTTTACATTATTGATGTTGTCTTCCACCCTGCAGATCCCTCACACACCCACATACTGGATGTAATGCCAGACCATGATTTTGCCTCCACCAAACTTCACTGTTTTCTGGGTAAATCTCGGCTCCATGCGGGTTCCAGTTGGTCTCCTGCAATATTTGCGGCGACTGTGGTGTAATTCAATAGAAGATTCATCTGAAAAATCCACCTTTTGCCACTTTTCCAGCGTCCATCCTTTTAGTAGGCTGTGGGACTTGGCAAATTGTCTTTTGTTTAGTGCTTATGGGCACTGATTCGACCATGGAGGCCATTTCGAGACAGAATCCGCCAAACTGTTCTGGTTCACACAGGGATTTCAGGTGACAAGGTCTCCTGGAGCTCTGCTGCAGTTGAAAATGGTCTTGCCTTGCATTTTTGAGCCAACAAACAGTCCTCTTGAGCAGTTGTCTTGCGGGGGGCTGCCTGACCTGGGCTTGTCAAAAACTTCTCCAGTCTCTTCAAATCTTTTCTTTATCGTCTGAACTTGACGCTGAGAGACATTGAAGGTGTGCACCACATCAGCTGTGGATTTGGTCTTCAGCCTCTTATAATCAACACTTTAGTCTCAGGGTGAATCTTAGGCATGTTTTCAGAGGTCTATTTGCAGTTGATGTGAAGGTCTAGTGTACTGGGGTTCTTTTTATACACACCTGACACATAATTGATCCATTATTAGTCACTGGAGAAGCCCATATGACAAGGCGACAACACTTATGTCTTTGCAAAAATTGACTCAATGGGCTTTACCAAGCTGTGAATATTAGAATACTTTTTGTTAGTTTTGTTTTGCATTGAAACATTATTACAAAAGCTGTTTGGGGTAAAATGAGCCATTTCTTGAAACAAAATCTGCATTAGAATTATTGTTAAGCAGCACTTCAGGTCTATTTGTACACAAGCGACAAGACTTTTATCAGAAACTGTATATTGTAGGGCACCCCCTTCCACCTCCAACCGCTATATTGGAAGTGTAAAAATAGAATCCGAACTGTACTTACAGATCCTCGCTCCCACTGCATTCTCTATTGCTGCCAGCTGCGCTGTGATTGGCTGCCTCTTTCTGTTTTTTAGCCATGTGACCAGGTTGTAGTCATGTGACCAGCCTGAGCCTACATTAATAGACTCCCCTTCTCAACTGTCAATTTTTTCCTCAGGTACTTCCTGATTTGCCGAGCAATAAGTCTTTACTGAGCATGCTTCTCCCCCGGGGTTAAAGTGCTAGCAGAGGTCAGGTGATGCACTCCTACTGGAAGCAGGAACTTTGAACATTCACCTCTATATCATTTCTCACAGGGTGAAGCCAGAGATGTGATTGTTGGCTCAGTATAAAGGAAATACTGCAGGCTTTCAATTAATCCTAATTTGTTTTAAGACCACAGTTGCCCTTTAAGATTTTTGTAATCGTTATTCAAATTCATTTATAATAATAAAATCATAATAAAATCATTCTAATAACATTTTATAATTAAAGAACATCTCCAACCTTTATAAAAAAAATTATATTATGTGGGTTACCCCTGCCCACCCCCAACCACTCTATTAGTTTGTTAAAATAAGATTTAGAACTCTACTTACATGCCTTCATTCCCCCGGCGCTCTGATCCGGCTCTCTACTTGCCAGAACTGCAAGCAGGGGACCGGACCGGCAGCCGCTTCTGTGATTGGCTAAGAGGCAGCCGCTTCTGCCATCAATGAAGAGCGCCACAGGAACAAAGGCAGAAATATGCTTGAGAAATGAATTGAGAAAGCCAGTCGGATGACTAGCGAAACGTCTTCAAGAACTAAACTTCAAGATCTAATTGAATACAACAGATATATGCATGTAAACAGAGTTCTAAGTCTTTTTTTTTTAACAAACTAATGCAGTGGTTAGGGGTGGGCAGCGGTAACTTACATAATATCAAAAGGTTTTTTTTTTACGCTAGGTGGAATGGCAGCAATGGATGGATCCGGATGGAGGAAGAGAGGGGGGAAAGGGCTCCCCTGCGTATGTTATACTACCTCCCGAAGGGGACAAGAGGCAAAAACCTTTGGACAGGAACATAGCTACTACTCTTTACTTTCCTGGAATTTGGACGAGCACTGCAGGAGAACGATTTGGAGCAGGGATGTACGGTAAGGATTTTTTTAAACTACACAATGGGGCCAGTAGTGGGTTACATTTTATTTTGGGGGTGGACATGCCCTTTAAATATTCTCTTTCTTGTTAACATTGTATCTGTAGAATTCAGTTAGATGAACAGCACTTTTTGTTTCTTAGGGTGATGCCACACTACAATACACTGGAAACACACAAGCATAGTGAGATAGTGAACATTGTTGTGCACAATTAGAGCTGTTTGCAAAACTAAACTCTACGTCCAGTTGATCTAACTGAATAATACAGATGTACCATGTCCTGAAAAAATGAGAACCATCGCAAACATAATCAACATTGTTTTATTGCACTCCCTTAACCTAATCCTTTTCCTGTTGGTAAATAGACAGATACAGTATCTGCAATCATTTGGTTTCACCAGAGGAAAGCTCTAAGGTTTAAGGATCATGAGTCAGCAAATGATTTGTCTGGCTTCACAAAAACACTTCAGCACACGTTATTGATTGGAAAGTCCAAATGAAAAACAACATGAAGGATCTGTTTGCTTCAGGAATAAAATGTTCAATTGAAAAAGCAAAATAATAAAACAGCACAATATCTGGATGACTGTATTAAACATTAAATAATTGTTCACAGCACCCACTACAAATAGGAGTATTTTATTTACAAAACGTTTGGGAAGTGCAGAACTATTTGCTGTCGCACACAGATAATTACCTCAGATTTAGGTAATAGCTGTAAGAAGGCTCCAACTATTGCAGAACATTAACGCCTACAGGAATAACAAATGATTGCAATAGAAACAGAAAATATACATTTGATTTGATTGTTAGCAATGTTGCCTTCCTTCCATTTAGTTTTATTTTCCTTTTATACTGTTATCTGGGATTGTTCCTCTGCAGATTAAAGGCAAAATAAAGTTGTCTTGAATTAAAGCTCTAAAGCTAAGTACAAATGTGCGATTGTCTGTGCGACAGGTGACGAAAGAGTGCCCGACAAACAGCCGCTCTGCACAACAATCGTACAAGTACGCCTGGGGCGAATGAGCAGAAGACTAAATGGCTATAAAGAACAATAATGTAATGCGTATGGCCACTTGGACATCATTCATTGATCCGCTTGGTCGGACCACCAATTATGCCTGACCGAAGGGCCAAATATGTTCAATTATTGTTTCTTACGATCCGCTAATTTAACGCCAGTTGTGTGCACAATTACATGTCTGTACTAGCCTTTACATCCCTTTGAACAATATATGGTTGTCCCAATTCATGCTAGAAGAAACCATATTGAGAATAATCAACTGCAAGCACAAAGTAAGTCCTAGGGGCAAATTTCTAAGGGTGCGTTTACTTTTTGCTGTTGTCAAAAAAATCAACCTAAGCGATATTTATGAAGTGGCGATAACTGGTGGTGAAAAGTCGTTACCGTTCAATCGTATTTATAAAGTGGCTATATTGGCGATGTCGTGCTATGTTGCTGCGTTTACAATCGGCAACTCTGAAGTGGCGAAAACAGCTAGGTATGGTGCACTGTGCATGGTAGGATGCGAGGGCTGCTGGGAAGGGGGGTGTCAAGGGCGGGTGGTGGGATGTGCTAGGGGTTGCTGGGAAGGGGGTGACATGTCCCACTAGTGCCACCACTAGTAGGAGACAGGCAGGGACCCCGTAAAGACTTTTTCACTGGGAGAACGGTAAAACTATGGAACTGTCTTCCATTGGACGTTGTTATGGCAGGTTCATTGGATAGTTTAAAAAAAGGCTGGATGAGTTTCTAAAAACAAGGTATGTTGCATGTTACTGGTATTGATACATAAAGTAGAGTTGATACAGGGATATTTCCAATTGCCCCTTGGAGTCAGGAAGGAATTTTCCCCTTCATAATTCTGGAGGCTTGTTTTTCCTTCCTCTGGATCAACAGTTAGGCAGGAAATGTGGATATTGCTGAGTAGGGTGGACTGGATGGACGTATGTCTTTATTCAACCTCAAATACTGGCAATACTGGAAAATTATAGGCTTTATAAACACGCAAGAAATAACAATCATTTCACAGTGATGTGCGTCGAAAGTAAAATGGCACCTGGTCCATACCCCTGATTGTGGGGATGTTGTGCTGTGAAGACGTTACAAGGAGGCTTGGGTGTAAAAGAAGCCCTAGAGGCGGAAGGTTTGTCAGCGAAAACCAGGATGCCAAGAGTTGTGAACCAGAAAAGTCAGAATCAATGCAGGACACAGGTGTCAGGAGCAGGGAGGGCACACAAGCAGGAGACTGGAACATGAATATAGCATGGGGCCAAGGAAATGGGACCAGGAATGCAGGTCATCAGTATGGAAGCAAACCCCAGCAAATAAGACGATGTATGCTGCAGACTTAAATACTGGCACCAGACTACACCAAGCAGGACATACTATCAGAAGATATGCACCAATTAGCATGCACTTTGGTTTGTGTACCTACGCATAAGTGAAGAGCCTGGCCATATGAAGGGGGGCAAATGCCCCCTGATGGAAGATGAAGATGATCAGCAAAAACTAGAATTGGATGGTAAGCTCCCTCAATAGGTAGCATAATACTTCAAATTCTGCTTCAATTGTAAGGGACAATTTCTTGAGAAAAGCAGAGGGATAAAAGAATACTTCTTTCTTTTCCTTAAGGAAAGATTGTACCTATGGAAATATCAAAAGCATCAGCTTCATCCACTAAAGGCTTTTCTGGGTTGGGATGTATCTAAATTGGAGCACAACTAAAGTAAGTTTTAAGCACATAGAAAGTATCCTGGAACGTAATATAGGTGCGTAACTGACCTGACCAATCCCCTTCCCTCCCCAAAAGGAAGATATGCGTGATCACTAGGGATGGCCAGTTCACGTTGATGTCGCCAGCAACATCAGCTGAGTTGGTGTCGCTGGCTGAGAAGAAAGAAGACAGTGGATCAAGATGCTGGCAACGTTTTACAGATTTACACTTACAACTGCTATTTAATCCCTTATTTTAGGTGGAAATTTCCAAACTTCTTTCCCCATTGACTTTAATGTCAAAATTTGTGAATTTTCGAATTTCTGAATTTTTTCGAAAAATCCGCGAATCCTCTTGCGGAATGGATTTTCGGAAGTTCGGCCATCTTTAGTAATTCCCTGTTTAAGAGACCGTAAACCAAACCGCCAGAAATTTAAAACAGCTGATCGCGTGTATCTTTACTGTAAAACAGCAGTAAAAACAGCTGATCAAGGATGCTCTGGGAAGGGGATTGCAGGCCCTCTTACCTCCTGGGGTCCCTCCACCATTGCAGGCCCTATATTTACTTCACTGATTTAATATCTTTATTAGATTGGGAAATGAAAATGAAAACTTAACTAGAAATTTGCGAAGCCCAGAAATAATTTAAAGGGTATGTCCGCCATAAAAACAATAATTAGATATAATGTAGTCCCCCCCTCCCAAACCCAATCGCATGGTTAGTTCACAAAAATGGATAGAATAAACTTACTTATCAGTCTGGGATCCCATGGCCTCAGCTGCCAATACAACTTCCAGGAACGGAGTTGCATTAGGGGGCTTTGTGTCACGAACTTACCTGCCGCTCCGGTCCCGCGCCGCACTGCACTTCCGGGTGGGCGGCGTCGACGTCATGACGTCACGCCGCCGACACGCCGGGCGGCGCGAAAGTTGAAAAGCCGGTGTCCTCCTGGACCCGGTGCCCGATTGTAGCATTCTGCTACCTCCCTGGCTCCTGTACTTACCTACCTTGGATCCTGCTCCTTATACTTACCTTGCCTGCATCCAATACTTACCTTGCCTGTATCCAGTACCTACCTTGCCTGTTTCCAGTGTCTCACCTTGCCTGCATCCAGTTACTTACCTTGCCAGCATTCAGCCTTCCGTTCCCAGCAGCACCTTTGGTCCAGCCTACAGTACCCAGCAGCACCATTGTTCCAGCAGTCAGCCTACAGTTCCCAACAGCACCATTGTTCCAGCATACAACCTTCAGTTCCCAGCAGCACCTTTGGTCCAGCCTACAGTACCCAGCAGCACCATTGTTCCAGCAGTCAGCCTACAGTTCCCAACAGCACCATTGTTCCAGTAATCAGCCTACAGTACCCAGCCGAACCTTGTTCCAGTATCCAGCCTACATTTCCCAGCAGCCTCTGTATCCTGCACCTTCTGGACTGTCAGCCTCCTCCTAAAAGCGTACTGTGAGTACCCGGCCGTCCGGCCATTTATTACACTTTGCCAGCAAATGCATCTGCGTTTGGCTGAGAGGCAGCCAATCACAGAGGCGGCTGCCGGCTATTGAAACAGACGATGGATCCTGGGCTAGTAAGTTTATTTCTTTTCTTACAAACTAACCATGTGGTTGAGCTTGGGGTTGGGAGGTGGGGAACTACAATATACTAAAAGGGTTTTAAAGGACAACTCCACCCTCATAAGAACATCTTTTAGAAAGAATGGCCTTTTTAAAATATGTTGATATATCATAGTTTGTCCCATGAATTCATTACTGTATGCCTGCTATGCTTCTGGAGGCCTCATGGAAACTGAGCAATTTAGAAACCTGTACTGAGCCTGAACATGCTCAGATGAGCCAGGCAGAGGATTAACATTCAGTCATTGGCTGATATCAACTGTCAAATCCATAACTGACAGTTGCTAACTGGAAGAACCAGGAAGAAGAAACAGGGGAATCAGGACACTGTGCATGATTTCAGGTTAGACTTATATATTTCAGGTTTCAAACTATTACTGTTTAGGGTTTTGGAGGGTGATTTACCTGTATGTAAGTTTTCATTTTGGGGCTGGACTTTCCCTTTAAGCTAGAACAGGGGCAAGCGCAGGATTTTAAGGGGGGGATTCCTGAATGGGTTACCACCGAACAATCCCAGAAGGAAGTTTATGACCAAATACATCCATATATTGTATTATATATGCATCATACAATATTATATATTCTGTACTTGCCATAATTATCATCACAGTTAGCCAAATATCACTTTTGTTATAAAGTATCTTCATTAAGGCTGGGTACATACGAGCAGATTTTTGGCCCAACCTGCTGATATTTATGTGTATCGGTTGGTTGGTCTAAAAAATCTGAGGGGATTTTGGCGGCGGCCGCGACCAATGTCGGTAAATCACAGCAGATTGTGCTGTCCATAGGAGATATTTGCCGCGACTAACAGTGCTTTGTCACAGCCGTCTGTTCGTAGTGACGAATGGTCGAGATGAAAAATTTGGCCTTTTGTTCCCAGCCTAATGTTCTCTTTTACCGAGAAATCCACATTTGCCCTAATATCATTAGTGTCCTTCAAAGTCAGAGCTGTGATACTGACGGTGGATCTGACAGAATTTGCTGAATATTGTCGGTATCGGGACCTATCGGACAAGACAGAAAATTTCCATTTCTGGTTCCCTTTACTACAGTAGGGGAAGCTGATAACATTAGACCATGTGTGGGCACATTGAACTATCATTCGGTATATAGAATATATGGAACAATCACTCCTGTGTATATATAATATATATATAATTAAATGTATGTATATGTTTATTTATATAGTGCCACTTGGGGACGCAGCGCTGTACAGTATGAAATGTTAATAGTCAGCTACCACCTCCAGGATTTCTTAAAGGGCATGTCCACCCCCAAAACTATAATCCCCCCCAGTAATGGCCCCATCATGTAGTGTAATAAAATCCTTACCTCACATCCCAGCTCCATATTGTTCTCTTGACTCTGCCTCCTGTTTTGCCTCCGGGAGAAGTTTGGCATGCGTACTGCAGCCCTTCTCCCCCTCCCTCCCCTCCCTCTCCCTCCCGATTAGGATTCCCTCCCCCTAGCGTAAAACCCTTTACATATAATATTCCCCGTCCCCCCAGCCCCAACTGCTATATTTTTATTATTAGAAAGTGCCCCAAACATTACTTACCTTCCTTCTTTCCTCCGCCGCACTGAACTCCTGGCAGCCGCGTCCGTGATTGGCTGCTGGTCCCACCCCTCTGCTTGCATTTTCTCGCAAGCAGAGGGCCTGGCAGTGCGGCGGAGAAAGAGGGAAGGTAAGTAAAGTTTGGGGCACTTTCTAATAATAAAATATAGCGGTTGGGGCTGGGGGACAGGGGAATGTTATATCAAAAAAAAGTTTCAAGGGTGGACATGCCTTTTAATTCCTGCTCAATAAGCTCCATCACAGTGGGGTAAGTACAGTAAGTAATGTATATAAACCCAGTCTCTGCAATCACCTTAAGCATGCAGGGTTAATATTGATACAGTTTTGTATCAATTATTATTATTTATGCTGCTGTCAATCACAGGGCAGACTGGATACATTTTAAACCATACAAATGCGGCTTCTCACTCACAGCTCAGTTGACAATGTAACAATCTATGTAACAAACTATGTAACAGTCTATGAACACCAGGAGAAGCAAATAGCAGACTGCACTGAGCACACGAAAGGGGGATTCCAGGCACCAGAATCCCCCTATACATGCCCCCTCATGATTGTGATGGATCTGCAAGGAGGGAGGGGGGAATCGGCTCTCCTGCGCATGCTGGAATGCCTCTGGGAGGCAAGAGTAGGCAAAACATTTAGCCACGAAGACAGCTCCTACACTTGACTTTCCTAAACTTTACACACAGACAATTCAGAGGAGCTGTTTGGAGCAGAGATGTTAAGGATGTTTTGCACTATACACTGGGGCTAGTATGGGGTTTATTTTGGTTTTGGACATGCCCTTTAACATCCACTCCCTTTTATTAGTTGGACAGTAGGAATAGATGAACCTTGCTGGTATGCCTTCAGGGGAGAGATTTAAATCAAAAAGCTTTCAATCACACATTTATAAAAGCTTTCAATACACAAGGCCATGCTACGCACACACACAATCACCAGGTGCAAATTGTGTGCAATGGTGCTTGCCATTTTACCTTTTGAGATATGGAAATTTATGCGCAAAAACAATGCAGATCGCATGCGTTACCAGATTGCAATGGATGCTCAATTGCAAAGCACCTGAAATTGCCCGATTTCGGTCGCTTGCTGCATTTTTAATATAATTTCAAAATTGCATGCGCATTAATATAATTGGTTCATATTTACTATAAATTCTATCACAGAGATGTCCAACCTGTGGATTTCCAGATTTTTAAAAAACAACAACTCACAAATTCCCTTTCTTGTGCTTGTAGAGGAATGCTGGTAACTTTAGTATTTACATCTGCTGGGGTGGAAAGATGGACATGCCTGGTCTATGATCATGAAACTGAAGAACTTTCTTTACATGGAGATGATTGGTTTTAGATCAGACAAAAAGATCATGATATTATGAAGATAAACTATGACAAATATTTCGAGAAAATCCCAGGAGATATCATTCCAAAAATATTGAAATGTGTCTAGAGCATTGCATAACCCAAGAGGCATTACTAGGTATTTATAGTGTCCATAATGAGATTGAAAGGAAGTCTTTGTTTATCTCTTTTCCTAATACAAATAGGTTAAAGCCCCCTCGTTGGGAAAATATACTTGCTGAATGTAAACATTGAGATAATTCAATGTGATAAGCACTTCATTACATTACTTATTTATTCCCGATAATCAATTCAAAATATGCCTGCACCCATTAAAGATGTAGATGTGTGTTATTAATGTATTCATGGATCACGAGTTCAGAATCAGAAAACTTTTCCTAGTGTTATAGCTGCACCTATTCAATCAATGGGACAATCGTAAGGCCAATCAGGGGCTTATTTTTCAGCATCTCTACTCTTACTTTCTTATGTTATGGGTTTTAAGCCATGGAAACCTAACTAGGAAGAGGGTAGACCATTCAGGCACAGATTTAAAAAAAAAAATTTATACCTCTTTTAATGGATATTGTCTAATGGGTACCAGCATACCTGTCAGCAGCAGAGCAGAAGAGGAGTCTTAAAGGACAATATAATAAAAAATCCCCCACATTACATGTTCACACTTTCAGCAGCTGAAATCACTTACTCACATTTACAGCCGTGCTGCCCTCTCTTAGATATCGCACAGCAAAGATGAGTGCTAAAAGCCCTCCTCCTAAATGGCCCAGGCCATGATTAACATAACACTTGTCATTCGCTGGTGGGAATGTTTGTTACAACCTCTCTCCTCCTCCCTGCCAGTTAAACAAACTTGAACTTTCGGTTGCTAGGATACAGCCTTCATAATCAAGCTGATCAAGGTGGGTGGAGGAGTGTTTTCTCACATGCTAGCTCTGAGTGACAGTTAGATTCCTTCTTGGTTTGTCGTTTTCCACCATCGTGGGTGTAGTGGGTAGTGAAGAGAGAAGGTAGAGAATGGCTTCTTGATAGTCTTTTCCCTTCGCGAGGAGAAGCGGGCTTGCTCTTGTCGTTTTAAGTGGTTGGTTGTTTCTGGTCGTTTGTGTATCTTATTATCTCGTATCACGTTATTTTCCTCTGCCGCCCCAGGCATTTTCACAAAAGAAAGAGAGGAGGGTGGGGACTCTCCTGTTCTCCCTCACACACCGAGGAGTCTAAGGCTGTGCTCGCTGGGCCACTGTGCAGGAGAAGCCTTAGGAATGTCACATGTCACCCTCCCACCCATTTAACTTTCTTGTCATCATTTCTTTATATCTGGCGTGTGGAGCACGTTGTAGAGAGGTGGTTGATGGCTCTTTTTAAGGTAGGAAACTTAATTTAAACTAACTTGTTTGGAGACCACAGTTCACCTTTAATAAAGGGGGGTAGAGAGCTTCAAAAACTGTCAGTAAGGCTGAGGCTTGTGCTGTGGTACCAGTATATTTCTGTATCGGTGCATAGCACAACGCCCAGCAGTGCACCTAGTGTGGCCAGGCCATTTGGCAACACTAGCTTGTACTTTTTAACGCGTGATCAGATTGCATGTTAAAAGATGGTAGTGTGGGGCAGCCCTTACTGTTAGAAAACAGTCAGTTAAACTCTATCAAAAAACGTTATTTGCAAAAAAAAGTGCACAATGGATGGCTTACATGAAACATTATCATCTGAAAAGCAAGCTTTTGAATAAAGATAAACAGTGTTATCAATAAAAGTTTTTATCGTTAAAAATGGTGCTAACTTTGCACCAACCAATCAGATGTAAGCTTTCAAATGTTAAATAAGATTGTATTGGTTGGGGCAAAATAAGCACCATTTTAAACATAAGAACTTTTATGAATCTCCCTGAAAGAGTTCTAACTGTTACAATAAGCCTAAAAATATCTCTCCTTCTTGCAATTATACTTTGAATTTTATTACATTTTTTATTATTAATTCTGAGCATGAGAGAGGCAAACAGTGTATAGTGATTAAAGAAAAAACAATGTGTTAAAGATTAGGTGATACTATGCTAAAGCTGCCCATAACTATACATTAGGTAGATTTGATGTTCGATTGTTGATTCTATATTTTTTTATATGGATTTAAATAGCGCCAACATATTCTATGGCGCTTCACATAATATAATCATACATTACTTACAAAAGTTATCATTAATAAGAAAGTCAGACCTATTACATACAAATGTAAAGTATACATAATAAGTACACAGAGTGATGTGAAAAAGGGGTTAGACAAGGTGGCGTGAATCGGTAGGCTGGATAGATCGGCAGTGGAGTTTGATTAGCAGGCCAGGTTTATGCTTGCCTTTTGGGGGTGGGTTTTGAGGTTACGTGTAAATATATTAAGGGACGGGGGGTGTAAAGGAAGATGGAGAGTGAGTCCACGAGTAGAGGGATAGCATGAGGAAAGTCCTGAATGCGGGCGTGGGTGACAAGAGGTGACAGGGGGATGAGAGAGGATATCGTTAGACACCTTCCTCCAACCCCTTGATGTGCAGTATGTTAGGTTTTTATGGAACGGCTTGTGTTAATTTTAACCCGAGGAAATAAAGGATTGTTACTTTTAACCACTTGAGTGCTGCCTGCTCCGACATATATTTCAAGGTTATGATTGAGTCTTGCATGCCGAAGCAGCCTGTGGAGCATTGAGTGCCACAAGTTCTATAAAGGGGGGGGGGTGCTCCCGTGGGGTAAGTGTTTGGACAATCTCCTTTTATATTTAGCAAACCAGAGGTTGCGCCTGGGACGGTATCTGTGGATCAGCTCTGAGATGTATGGAGGGGCTGAATTAGATAGTGCTTTATAGGATAGGGTCTAATGTCTTTAAAGTGTGTTTTTAAAGTGTGAGGTAACTCAAAAATTTCCAGGGTGCATGCGGTTACGCATACGTTTCCATTTTCGATCACACATGCGTTTTCAAAATGGAAAATAGCAAAATGTTATGGATGTTATTGAAAGTTCCTCCCTGGGCCACTATTGAGGAAGCAGGGACTTGCTTTATACGTCTTTACCAGTCTTCCCTGTAGACTGTGCCTTTCATCTCCAGTTAAGATTTATTTTTCACTTAGTTCTCTTTTGTTCTCATTTACTTACCTTTAAATGTATGATTTACTACATGAAGGTTATCAGTGGCGCAACTGGGGGGGGCCGCCACAAGCCATAATCAAGCTCTTTTGCAGCCGTCACTTGTAAGAAGAAAAGCTGTTTAAAAGACACCCCCCCCCCCCGCGAGTTTTGGGGGGAGTTTTGCAGCCTCTTTAAACAGATTGCGCATAAGTAGAAAAATTACGCGTGATAAGCTGTTTTAAACCGTACCCGAACTTCTGGAACTGAACAGGAACTCGCGGGGGGGCCCGGGCCCCTTCAAGTATGCCCCTGAAGGTTCTAGGGCATTCCTTAATTTACATATTTTCTACTGAATTAAGGGAATGTCCGCCCCAAAATTAAAATGTGTAAATAGCTTTTAAACCCATCCACCCGCCACCTCCACAATCTAGAACCTCACAGTTCCATGCAAGGCTAAATATACTTACAGCCCTTGTTGCCTTGGCTCTCTCTGCTGCTACTGCTCCATGCTTTTTTCTATGCACAGAGACAACAAAGAGCTGGACCGGCAGCATCAGTAATTGGCACATATCATCCTTAAGGGCTATTTCCCAAGTACCAGTATTAACATGAATGAACACGCGTCCTAAATATCATTATAAGCCAGAGATATCAAACCCTTTAGTACAGCTGCTGCCCACAATTCTGCCCATTGTGCAATATTAACTATACTGAGGTTCCCACCTGTTAAAAAGCGTGATTTTCTTTGGTGGGGGTGTCATTGTTTTTCTCTATACCTCAGGCAGCAAAAAATAGTAGGGCCCCCAGATTTGTGGGACAGTCCTAGAAATTATTTTTTTTCTAAATACTACCTAAATTGTAACAAAGGTTTGTAAGTTTTTACAATTATTTCTCCATGATACCTTGTTGCAACTGTAGTTCACAGCTGGGCCTCAGGTTTTCTTCCTGCTTATATCATTACTAACCAATGTTTCCATTTTAACACATCTGATTTGTGTCATGTCTGTCAGGCTCTGGCAGGAATCAAGAGCTCTTTTTCACGTAACAACATTTATTTCTTGTGGATCAACAGGTTTTTCTGGGTTTGAGATGTGTTAGTAGACAGGCTCAAGGTCATGTCTCAATAACCCAACATATTATATAAAAGTGACTTTGTGAATCCTTGAGAAGAGAAATGTATGTGCTTCTCCACAACTGACGTTACAAAAAACAGAAACCCTTGTCTGTTGTAATCAACAGACATGTCTTTTACAGATGAATTTAGTTATACTGATATATTTAGTAATAGCTCTTTCATGTGCAAAGCTTTTGGGTTCCTTTATAACCTGGAACAACAGCTGCATACCTAGGAACTTTTGAAGTAGCAGTCCATTTTGTATAAAAGAGATTTCCAATTTCTCTTATTAAAATATATTTAGCATGTAAACTTTAAGGATATGTACATCATACTCATTTGGAGTATGAGTGTTTATGGAGTATGAATGAAAGGAGTTCAGAGAAGGGCAACTTCATTAATAAGGGGAATAAGGGGCTTTACTTTGGGACAGGGCCTTTTTACACTGGAGAAGTGGTGCTTACCTGGACATATTGTCACGTTATACAAATGTATTATGGGCCATACAATAAACCTTCTAGTGCATTATTCACTAAAATCATTTTAGAGGACCCGTGAACATCCTGAACATCCTGTAAGAAGTTAAGGAAGGAGCACAGAAATGTTGACAAAATCAGTGCTATACTAAACCCCATGAATAAAATCTTCCAGCTTTGTGGTTACTTACTACCGCGCCCAAAACATTAAAAGTGGGGATTTAAGGGAATGTTCACCCTCGATACTAAAATTTAACCAACTACTGGCACAACTGAGTAGTTTAAAAAAAATCATTACCTTGCGTCTCTGCTCCTTATGGTTCCCCTGTAGTGCTTGTCCAAAGTCCGGAAACTCAGAAGTAGGAGGAAATGTTTTTCTGCCTCCTCCTTGTCTCTTGAGAGTGGGAGCCCCCCCCCCCCCCCCTTCCTCCTGATCCCTCCCTGGCTCCCCTTCATGTAACGTTAAATCTTTAATATACAGTTTCTGACAATAGCCTTGTCGCCTGTGTTTTTGCAGTAACTCCTGCTATTAACCAGATTTTAAATTGATCAATTGGTGTTAGAAATAGCTCATATGAAATAAAGCCCTCCCAAATAATATTAAATGTACTGGTAAAAAATAGTTTCACTGAAAAAAGATTTATCATTTAATCAAGACAGAAAGGTCTAAATGTTGCAAGACAAAAGTGTAGTCGTCTATACAGAAAATTATCTACTTCAGCCAATCCAAAAACAAGTCAGCAAATTAAGTGGTGCTGTGAGATCCAAGTTTAAGTACTTGTAGACTTCCAAGGACTGTATCCATGCGGTTTGGCAAGGATTTACAATTTATTGATGAAATCATCAGGAATAGCCAAGAAAACTCATTGCAGCCTACCAGAGTCATCATTATTCTTTGGTTTCGTATTCACTGCTTCTCTTTCATCCTACACCACATATGCTTAAAGGCATGTCCACCCCAAAATTAACTTTTGATATGTGGTAGGGCATGCTCCCCCAGCCCCAACCGCATTAATATAATTGTTAGAAAGTCCCCCGTTCTTACTTACCTGCCCTCTCTCCCCTGCTGCAGGTTCAGGGCCTCTGTTGCATGGAATTGAAAGCAGGGGGCGGGGCCGGCAGCCGCGTCCGTGATTGGCTGAGAGGCAGGGAGGGCTGCACTGAGCATGCCTCAACTTGATGAGGTTGAGGAAGTCTCAGGCACAGCATGAGTCACACACTGCTCCTACACAGCAGTTTCCTGGACTTTGGAGGGCACGCAGGGGAACTATTTGAGCAGGAAGTAGGTAAGGATTGTTTTAAACTACTTGATGTGGCCAGTAAGGGGTTAAATTTTAGTTTGGGGGTGGACATGCCTTTAATGATGTTTCATGTCCGGTGACTAGGTGGCCAATCCTGGAGCATCTTGATCTTCTTCGACTTTAGGAACTGATGTGCAGATGGAAGTATGTGATGGAGCACCATCCTGCTGCAGAATTTGGCCTTTTTTTGGTTGGGAATATATGAGGTAGCTAAGGTTTTTGGTATTTACATTATGATGTTGTCTTCCACCTGCAGATCCCTCACACACCCACATACTGGATGTAATGCCAGACCATGATTTTGCCTCCACCCAAAACTTCACTGTTTTCTGGGTAAATCTCGGCTCCATGCGCGGTTCCAGTTGGCTCCTGCAATATTTGCGGCGACTGTGGTGTAATTCAATAGAAGATTCATCTGAAAAATCCACCTTTTGCCACTTTTCCAGCGTCCATCCTTTAGTAGGCTGTGGGACTTGGGAAATTGTCTTTTGTTTAGTGCTTATGGGCACTGATTCGACCAGGAGGCCATTTCGAGACAGAATCGCCAAACTGTTCTGGTTCACACAGGGATTTCAGGTGACAAGGTCTCCTGGAGCTCTGCTGCAGTTGAAAATGGTTGCCTTGCATTTTGAGCCAACAAACAGTCCTCTTGAGCAGTTGTCTTGCGGGGGGCTGCCTGAATGGGTTGTCAAAAACTTCTCCAGCTCTTCAAATCTTTTCTTTATCGTCTGAACTTGACGCTGAGAGACATTGAAGGTGTGCACCACATCAGCTGTGGATTTGGTCTTCAGCCTCTTATAATCAACACTTTAGTTCAGGGTGAATCTTAGGCATGTTTTCAGAGGTCTATTTGCAGTTGATGTGAAGTCTAGTGTACTGGGGTTCTTTTATAACACCTGACACATAATTGATCCATTATTAGTCACTGGAGAAGCCCATATGACAAGGCGACAACACTTATGTCTTTGCAAAAATTGACTCAATGGTTTACCAAGCTGTGAATATTAGAATACTTTTGTTAGTTTGTTTTGCATATGAAACATTATTACAAAGCTGTTTGGGGTAAATGGCCATTTCTTGAAACAAAATCTGCATAGAATTATTGTTAAGCAGCACTTCGGTCTATTTGTACACAAGCGACAAGACTTTTATCAGAAACTTGAATTGTAGGGCACCCCCTTCCACCTCCAACCGCTATATTGGAAGTGTAAATAAGAATCCGAAAAGTACTTACCGATCCCGCTCCCACTGCATTCTCTATTGCTGCCAGCGCGCTGTGATTGGCTGCCTCTTTCTGTTTTTTAGCCATGTGACCAGTGTTGTAGTCATGTGACCAGCCTGAGCCTACATTAATAGACTCCCCTTCTCAACTGTCAATTTTTTTCCTCAGGTACTCCTGATTTGCCGAGCATAAGTCTTTATGAGCATGTCTCCCCCGGGGTTAAAGTGCTAGCAGAGGTCAGTGATGCACTCCTACGGAAGCAGGAACTTTGAAAATTCACCTCTATATCATTCTCACAGGGTGAGCCAGAGATGTGATTGGGCTCAGTATAAAGGAAATACTGCAGGCTTTCAATTAATCCTAATTTGTTTTAAGACCACAGTTCCCTTTAAGATTTTGTAATCGTTATTCAAATTCATTTATAATAATAAAATCATAATAAAATCATTCTAATAAACATTTTATAATTAAAGAACATCTCCAACCTTTATAAAAAAAATTATATTATGTGGGTTACCCCTGCCCCACCCCAACCACTCTATTAGTTGTTAAAATAAGATTTAGAACTCTACTTACATGCCTTCATTCCCCCGGCGCTCTGATCGGCTTCTTACTTGCCAGAACTGCAAGCAGGGGACGGACCGGCAGCCGCTTCTGTGATTGGCTAAGAGGCAGCCGCTTCTGCCATCAATGAAGAGCGCCACAGGAACAAAGGCAAGAAATATGCTTGAGAAATGAATTGAGAAAGCCAGTCGGATGACTAGCGAAACGTCTTCAAGAACTAAACTTCAAGATCTAATTGAATAACAGATATATGCATGTAAACAGAGTTCTAAGTCTTTTTTTTTTAACAAACTAATGCAGTGGTTAGGGGTGGGCAGCGGTAACTTACATAATATCAAAAGGTTTTTTTACGCTAGGTGGAATGGCAGCAATGGATGGATCGGATGAGAGGAGAGAGGGGGGAAAGGGCTCCCCTGCGTATGTTATACTACCTCCCGAAAGGGACAAGAGGCAAAACCTTTGGACAGGAACATAGCTACTACTCTTTACTTTCCGGAATTTGGACGAGCACTGCAAGAGAACGATTTGGAGCGGGATGTACGGTAAGGATTTTTTAAACTACACAATGGGGCCAGTAGTGGGTTACATTTTATTTTGGGGGTGGACATGCCCTTTAAATATTCTCTTTCTTGTTAAATTGATCTGTAGAATTCAGTTAGATGAACAGCACTTTTTGTTTCTTAGGGTGTGCCACACATACACACTGGAAACACACAAGCATAGTGAGATAGTGAACATTGTTGTGCACAATTAGAGCTGTTTGCAAAACTAAACTCTAGTCCAGTTGATCTAACTGAATAATACAGATGTACCATGTCCTGAAAAATGAGAACCATCGCAAACATAATCAACATTGTTTTTTGCACTCCCTTAACTAATCCTTTTCCTGTGGTAAATAGACAGATACAGTATCTGCAATCATTTGGTTTCACCAGAGGAAAGCTCTAAGGTTTAAGGATCATGAGTCAGCAAATGATTTGTCTGGCTTCACAAAAACACTTTAGCACACGTATTGATTGGAAAGTCCAAATGAAAAACAACATGAAGGATCTGTTTGCTTCAGGAATAAAATGTTCAATTGAAAAAGCAAAATAATAAAACAGCACATATCTGGTGACTGTATTAAACATTAAATAATTGTTCACAGCACCCACTACAAATAGGAGTATTTTATTTACAAAACGTTTGGGAAGTGCAGAACTATTTGCTGTCGCACACAGATAATTACCTCAGATTTAGGTAATAGCTGTAAGAAGGCTCCAACTATTGCAGAACATTAACGCCTACAGGAATAACAAATGATTGCAATAGAAACAGAAAAAATACATTTGATTTGATTGTTAGCAATGTTGCCTTCCTTCCATTTAGTTTTATTTTCCTTTTATACTGTTATCGGGATTGTTCCTCTGCAGATTAAAGGCAAAATAAAGTTGTCTTGAATTAAAGCTCTAAAGCTAAGTACAAGTGCGATTGTCTGTGCGACAGGTGACGAAAGAGTGCCCGACAAACAGCCGCTCTGCACAACAATCGTACAAGTACGCCTGGGCGAATGAGCAGAAGACTAAATGGCTATAAAGAACCAAAGTAATGCGTATGGCCACTTGGACATCATTCATTGATCCGCTTGGTCGGACCACCATTATGCCTGACCGAAGGGCCAAATATGTTCAATTATTGTTTCTTACGATCCGCTAATTTAACGCCGTTGTGTGCACAATTACATGTCTGTACTAGCCTTTACATCCCTTTGAACAATATATGGTTTGTCCCAATTCATGCTAGAGAAACCATATTGAGAATAATCAACTGCAAGCACAAAGTAAGTCCTAGGGGCAAATTTCTAAGGTGCGTTTACTTTTTGCTGTTGTCAAAAAAATCAACCTAAGCGATATTTATGAAGTGGCGATAACTGGTGGTGAAAAGTCGTTACCGTTCAATCGTATTTATAAAGTGGCTATATTGGCGATGTCGTGCTATGTTGCTGCGTTTACAATCGGCAACTCTGAAGTGGCGAAAACAGCTAGGTATGGTGCACTGTGCATGGTAGGATGCGAGGGCTGCTGGGAAGGGGGGTGTCAAGGGCGGGTGGTGGGATGTGCTAGGGGTTGCTGGAAGGGGGTGACATGTCCCACTAGTGCACCACTAGTAGGAGACAGGCAGGGACCCGTAAAGACTTTTTCACGGGAGAACGGTTAAAACTATGGAACTGTCTTCCATTGGACGTTGTTATGGCAGGTTCATTGGATAGTTTAAAAAAAGGCGGATGAGTTTCTAAAAACAAGGTATGTTGCATGTTACTGGTATTGATACATAAAGTAGAGTTGTACAGGGAATTTCCAATTGCCCCTTGGAGTCAGGAAGGAATTTTCCCCTTCATAATTCTGGAGGCTTGTTTTTCCTTTCTGGATCAACAGTTAGGCAGGAAATGTGGATATTGCTGAGTAGGGTGGACTGGATGGACGATAGTTCTTTATTCAACTCAAATACTGGCAATACTGGAAAATTATAGGCTTTATAAACACGCAAGAATAAACAATCATTTCACAGTGATGTGCGTCGAAAGTAAAATGGCACCTGGTCCATACCCCTGATTGTGGGGATGTTGTGCTGTGAAGACGTTACAAGGAGGCTTGGGTGTAAAAGAAGCCCTAGAGGCGGAAGGTTTGTCAGCGAAAACCAGGATGCCAAGAGTTGTGAACCAGAAAAGCAGAATCAATGCAGGACACAGGTGTCAGGAGCAGGGAGGGCACACAAGCAGGAGACTGGAAACTGAATATAGCATGGGGCCAAGGAAATGGGACCAGGAATGCAGGTCATCAGTATGGAAGCAAACCCCAGCAAATAAGACGATGTATGCTGCAGACTTAAATACTGGCACCAGACACACCAAGCAGGACATACTATCAGAAGATATGCACCAATTAGCATGCACTTGGTTTGTGTACCTACGCATAAGTGAAGAGCTGGCCATATGAAGGGGGGCAAATGCCCCCTGATGGAAGATGAAGATGATCAGCAAAAACTAGAATTGGATGGTAAGCTCCCTCATAGGTAGCATAATACTTCAATTCTGCTTCAATTGTAAGGGACAATTTCTGAGAAAAGCAGAGGGATAAAAGAATACTTCTTTCTTTTCCTTAAGGAAAGATTGTACCTATGGAAATATCAAAAGCATCAGCTTCATCCACTAAAGGCTTTTCTGGGTTGGGATGTATCTAAATTGGAGCACAACTAAAGTAAGTTTTAAGCACATAGAAGTATCCTGGAACGTATATAGGTGCGTAACTGACCTGACCAATCCCCTTCCCTCCCCAAAAGGAAGATATGCGTGATCACTAGGGATGGCAGTTCACGTTGATGTCGCCAGCAACATCAGCTGAGTTGGTGTCGCGGCTGAGAAGAAAGAAGACAGTGGATCAAGATGGGCAACGTTTTACAGATTTACAATTACAACTGCTATTTAATCCCTTATTTTAGGTGGAAATTTCCAAACTTCTTCCCCATTGACTTTAATGTCAAAATTTGTGAATTTTCGAATTTCTGAATTTTTTCGAAAATCCGCGAATCCTCTTGCGGAATGGATTTTCGGAAGTTCGGCCATCTTTAGTAATTCCCTGTTTAAGAGACGTAAACCAAACCGCCAGAAATTTAAAACAGCTGATGCGTGTATCTTTACTGTAAAACAGCAGTAAAAACAGCTGATCAAGGATGCTCTGGGAAGGGGATTGGCAGGCCCTCTTACTCCTGGGGTCCCTCCACCATTGCAGGCCCTATATTTACTTCACTGATTTAATATCTTTATTAGATTGGGAAATGAAAATGAAAACTTAACTAGAAATTTGCGAAGCCCAGAAATAATTTAAGGGTATGTCCGCCATAAAAACAATAATTAGATATAATGTAGTCCCCCCTCCCAAACCAATCGCATGGTTAGTTCACAAAAATGGATAGAATAAACTACTTATCAGCTGGGATCCCATGGCCTCAGCGCCAATACAACTTCCAGGAACGGAGTTGCATTAGGGGCTTTGTGTCACGAACTTACCTGCCGCTCCGGTCCCGCGCCGCACTGCACTTCCGGGTGGGCGGCGTCGACGTCATGACGTCACGCCGCCGACACGCGGGCGGCGCGAAAGTTGAAAAGCCGGTGTCCCTCTGGACCCGGTGCCGATTGTAGCATTCTGCTACCTCCCTGGCTCCTGTACTTACCTACCTTGGATCCTGCTCCTTATACTTACCTTCCTGCATCCAATACTTACCTTGCCTGTATCCAGTACTACCTTGCCTGTTTCCAGTGTCTCACCTTGCCTGCATCCAGTTACTTACCTTGCCAGCATTCAGCCTTCCGTTCCAGCAGCACCTTTGGTCCAGCCTACAGTACCCAGCAGCACCATTGTTCCAGCAGTCAGCCTACAGTTCCAACAGCACCATTGTTCAGTAATCAGCCTACAGTCCCAGGAACCTTGTTCCAGTATCCAGCCTACGCTACGTACCCCCTTCAACGTCCGGATCCGGTGATCCATCTCTGGAGAGAGCCCCGCATACCTCCACCCTCACGGTTGATGTGTGATGCCCAAGCTGCCGTGGATTCATTAATCAGTGCCGAATCCAATTCGAACTTCAACCATCGCATTTTGGATCGGATCGCGCTAAGGTTGGGTACATCATCGCCTTGTTGGAGGGCAGCGCTGGCCTGGGCTTCTCCCCTATGGGAAAAGACGATCCTCAGTCTAATGTTACTGACTTCCTTAGTATGTTCCGCAAGGTCTTCGATGCTCCAGGAAGAACCTCTGCGCCTCCTCCCGTTTGATGCAGCTCCGCCAAGGGTCTCGTTCTGTGGGTCAATATGCTATTGAATTTCGTACCCTTGCTGCAGAGACTTCTTGGAACAATGAGGCACTTACTGCAGCCTTTTGGCAGGGACTCTCTGACCGCCTCAAGGACGAATTAGTATCCAGGGAATTACCTGTTCCATGGAGGACTTGGTTACATTATGCATCCAGATCGATACCCGCTTCCGTGAACGGCAGGCAGAAAGGTCTGCAGCCGTTCCAGCCTTCCTAAGATCTTCTAGGCCTGCTCCGACCTTTCCGCAAGCATATCTTCAGGTGAAGAGCCGATGCAAATTGGCGGCACTCATCTATCCCCCGAGGAAAAGTCACGCAGACGTACCAATGGACTTTGTCTCTATTGTGCTGGGGAAGGACACTTTGTAAAATTGTCCCCAGAAGTCGGGAAACTTCAGGACCTAGAAGTAAGGAGGAGCTCCTTCTAGGTAACGTTAAGTCTCCTGCCAAATTGAACATTAAAACTCTTTCTGCCAGCTACTATCACTTGTAATGGTAAAACTTTTTCCTCCCAGGCCTTTGTCGATTCTGGTGCCGCTGGAAATTTCATTGACTCTACCTATGCAGCACAATTGGGCTTCTCTCCTTCACTTGCAGCAACCTCTTCGAGTTCTGGCTATTGACAATAATCCGTTGGCTTCAGAATTCATTCCAATCTACCTACGAAGTCCTATTCCGCATTGGCATATTTCACCAGGAAAGTTATCTTTTTCTTGTCATCCAAAGCCCTTCTGCTCCCCTAATTCTCGGACTCCCATGGCTCAGATTACACAACCCCGTTATTGATTGGTCTCACAATGAACTCAAGTCTGGAGCCCCTTCTGTTTCAAAAATGCCTTTCTACTCATTGCACTACCATTACCTGTGAAAATAAATATGAGAAAAACCTCCCTGAGTGTTATCATGATTTTTCTGATGTGTTTGTTAAAAAGCGAGCTGAGAAGCTACCACCGCACCGTTCTACGATTGCCCATCGATCTTCTTTTGGTACTATGCCTCCTCGGGGACGACATACCCACTGTCTCCCTCAGAAACTCTAGCCATGAAAGAGTACATTACTGAACATTTGTCTAGGGGGTTCATACGACCTTCCACTTCCCCTGGGAGCTGGGTTCTTTTTTGTTGAAAAAAAAGACGGCGGGTTACGACCCTGCATCTGACTACCGTGGATTATAAAATAACAATAAAGAATCGGTACCCGCTCCCTCTCATCTCTGAACTGTTTGACCAGATAAAGGAGCTAAAATATTTACCAAACTGGATTACGGGGGGCATACAATTTGATCCGTATACGCAAAGGTGACGAGTGGAGACCGCCTTTAACACCAGGGACGGTCACTACGAGTATCTCGTAATGCCCTTTGGCCTTTGTAATGCTCCAGCGGTGTTCCAAGAATTTGTAAATGACATCTTCCGGGATATGTTGGGAATCTCTGTAGTAGTATATCTGATGACATTTTAATCTTTTCTCATGATTTGCCCTCACACCGCCTCCATGTTAAACAGGTGTTACTACGTCTGAGAGAGAATAGCCTATATGCTAAATTGGAAAAATGTCTGTTTGAGTGTTCACAAGTACCCTTCCTAGGCTACATCGTATCTGCGCAAGGGTTCCAGATGGATCCTGTTAAAGTTTCAGCCGTCCAAGATTGGTCTCTTCCTATGGGAACCAAAGCTATTCAAAGGTTCATTGGGTTTGCCAATTACTACAGACAATTCATTCAAGGGTTCGTCTATAATTTCTCCAATATTAGCCCTCATCAGTAAAGGTGGTAAGCCTCATTCATGGACCCCTGCAGCCCTCGAGGCCTTCAAAGACTCAAGGAAGCCTTTGCTGTTGCAACCAGTTCTAGTACATCCAGATCCTAGTCTTCCCTTCTTCATCGAAGTTGATGCATCAGATTGGGCGCTGGAGCCGTCCTTTCCCGAGGCAGGGCACTAAAAGGAAACTCCATCCGTGTGCTATTTTTCCAAGAAGTTTCTACCCAACGAACGGAATTATGACGTTGGGAATAGGGAACTTCTTGCTATCAAACTGGCCCTCAGAGTGGCGTGCATTACTATTAGAAGGCACCTCGTACCTATCACATCCTTACCGACCATAAGAACCTTGAATACATCCAGAATCTCAAAAGGTTAAATCCCCGTCAAGCACTGTCTTTATCTTTTCCCGATTCAACTTGTTATCACTACCAACGGTTCCAAAAAACAAAAAGCTGATGCCCTTTCCAGATCATTTGTTGCTTCCGACTGTACAATCAAGATAAGGGCTCTGTGTTATCCCAACCACTAGAACTTGGCCTCTATATCCCCTCAACTTTGTTCCAAGATTCAAGCCGCACAAGATTCTGCTCCGTCCGACCACCTTCTGGCAAAAGCTTTGTTTTGTTTCTTTTCTGGGAAAAACTATCCTTCTGCATACTCACTGTTCCAAGCAAGCTGCTGGGCATCCCGGTGTTCTGTTTTGGGTCGGTTGGGTGGTGTTGTTGTTAACAATTTTATACGTTTTGTTTAATATTATTGCCCGTTCCCTTTGGTGGCCCAAAATGAGAAAAGATATTAAAGACTTTATTCAAGTGTGTACTAGCTGTGCTCAATCCAAATCTTCTAGAACCCTCCCCTGTGGTCTTCTTCAACCCCTCCCCATTCCGTCCAGACCTTGGACCCATCTATCCATGGACTTTATTGTGGAACTTCCGCCTTCCAAGAGAAACACGGTTATATGGGTGACTGTAGACCGCTTCAGCAAAATGGCCCATTTTGTACCCCTCCCTAAACTACCATCTTCAACAGAGTTAGCTCAACTATTTATTTCACATATCTTCCGCTTTCATGGACTCCCTTCTGAAATAGTATCTGACAGAGGTACTCAATTTGTTTCCAAATTCTGGAGAGCACTTTGTAAGTCCATGAACATCAAGTTACAATTTTCTTCGGCTTACCACCCACAGTCCAACGGGGCTACTGAACGCACTAACCAGTCTTTGGAACAATATCTTCGTTGTTACATTTCCTATACCCAGGATGATTGGGCTGACCTTCTGCCTTGGGCTGAGTTTGCCCATAACAATTCACCTCATGCTTCTACTGGGAAATCTCCTTTTTTGTGTGTCTTTGGGACTAATCCTAGATGTTTTCCGCAAGATTTTCTTTTCACACAAGTACCCGCTGCCAATGACTCTGCGGCCCAAATGACCGCTATCTGGCATGCTACGGAAATCAGCCTTCAGAAATCTGCTTTGGTGCAAAAAACTGCAGCAGATAGGAGACGTAGAGAACCCCCAGCGTATTCTGTCGGAGATAAAGTATGGCTCTCTTCTGCTCATATTAACCTACGGGTTCCTTCCTCCAAACTGGGACCCAAATTTATTGGTCCTTTTTCTATCCTGGAATTAGTCGGCCCAGTGGCTGTTCGCCTTCAACTTCCTTCCAGCATGCGGATTCCTAACGTGTTTCATATTTCTCTCATCAAACCAGTATGTTCTAATCAGTATTCCACATCCTTACTACCTCCCGTTCCGATTTCCGTTGATGGTCAGCAGGAGTTTGAGGTCGAGAAGATCTTGGACTCTAGATTCTGGAGGAGGTCTCTGCAGTATTTGGTCCACTGGAAAGGTTTTGGTCCGGAAGAAAGAGCTTGGATTAAGCACTCTGATTTGCACGCTCCTCGTCTAGTTAAAGCTTTCCACAGGAGTTTTCCAGGGAAACCTGGCCCGTTGGGTCCTGTGGCCCCCCGTAAGGGGGGGGGTACTGTCACGAACTTACCTGCCGCTCCGGTCCCGCGCCGCACTGCACTTCCGGGTGGGCGGCGTCGACGTCATGACGTCACGCCGCCGACACGCCGGGCGGCGCGAAAGTTGGAAAAGCCGGTGTCCTCCTGGACCCGGTGCCCGATTGTAGCATTCTGCTACCTCCCTGGCTCCTGTACTTACCTACCTTGGATCCTGCTCCTTATACTTACCTTGCCTGCATCCAATACTACTTGCCTGTATCCAGTACCTACCTTGCCTGTTTCCAGTGTCTCACCTGCCTGCATCCAGTTACTTACCTTGCCAGCATTCAGCCTCCTTCCCAGCAGCACCTTTGGTCCAGCCTACAGTACCAGCAGCACCATTGTTCGTCCAGCAGTCAGCCTACAGTTCCCAACAGCACCATTGTCCAGCATACAACCTTCAGTTCCCAGCAGCACCTTTGTCCAGCCTACAGTACCCGCAGCACCATTGTTCCAGCAGACTCAGCTACAGTTCCCAACAGCACCATTGTTCCAGTAATCAGCCTACAGTACCCAGCCGAACCTGTTCCAGTATCCAGCCTACATTTCCCAGCAGCCTCTGATCCTGCACCTTCTGGTGTCAGCCTCCTCCTAAAGCGTACTGTGAGTACCCGGCCGTCCGGCCATTTATTACACTTTGCCAGCAAATGCATCTGCGTTTGGCTGAGAGGCAGCCATCACAGAGGCGGCTGCCGGCTATTGAAACAGACGATGGATCCTGGGCTAGTAAGTTTATTTCTTTTCTTACAAACTAACCATGTGGTTGAGCTTGGGGTTGGAGGTGGGGAACTACAATATACTAAAAGGGTTTTAAAGGACAACTCCACCTCATAAGAACATCTTTTAGAAGAATGGCCTTTTTAAATTGTTGATATATCTAGTTTGTCCCATGAATTCATTACTGTATGCCTGCTATCTTCTGGGGCCTCATGGAAACTGAGCAATTTAGAAACCTGTACTGAGCCTGAACATGCCAATGAGCCAGGCAGAGGATTAACATTCAGTCATTGGCTGTATCAACTGTCAATCCATAACTGACAGTTGCTAACTGGAAGAACCAGGAAGAGAACAGGGAATCAGGACACTGTGCATGATTTCAGGTAAACTTATTATTTCAGTTTCAAACTATTACTGTTTAGGGTTTGGAGGGTGATTTACCTGTATGTAAGTTTCATTTTGGGGCTGGACTTTCCCTTTAAGCTAGAACAGGGGCAAGCGCAGGATTTTAAGGGGGGGATTCCTAATGGGTTACCACCGAACAATCCCAGAAGGAAGTTTATGACCAAATACATCCATATATTGTATTATATAGCATCATACAATATTATATATTCTGTACTTGCCATAATTATCATCACATTGCCAAATACACTTTGTTATAAAGTATCTTCATTAAGGCTGGGTACATACGGCAGATTTTTGGCCCAACCTGCTGATATTTATGTGTATCGGTTGGTTGGTCTAAAAAAATCTGAGGGGATTTTGGCGGCGGCCGCGACCAATGTCGGTAAATCACAGCAGATTGTGCTGTCCATAGGAGATATTTGCCGCGACTAACAGTGCTTTGTCACAGCCGTCTGTTCGTAGTGACGAATGGTCGAGATGAAAAATTTGGCCTTTGTGTCCCAGCCTAAGTTTCTCTTTTACCGAGAAATCCACATTTGCCCTAATATCATTAGTGCCTTCAAAGTCAGAGCTGTGATACTGACGGTGTCTGACAGAATTTGCTGAATATTGTCGGTATCGGGACCTATCGGACAAGACAGAAAATTTCCATTTCTGGTTCCCTTTACACAGTAGGGGAAGCTGATAACATTAGACCATGTGTGGGCACATTGAACTATCATTCGGTATATAGAATATGGAACAATCACTCCTGTGTATATATAATATATATATAATAAATGTTGTAATGTTTATTTATATAGTGCCACTTGGGGACGCAGCGCTGATCAGTAAATGTTAATAGTCGCTACCACCTCCAGATTTCTTAAAGGGCATGTCCACCCCCAAAACTATAATCCCCCCAGTATGGCCCCATCATGTAGTGTAATAAAATCCTTACCTCACATCCCAGCTCCATATTGTTCTCTTGACTCTGCCTCCTGTTTTCCTCCGGGAAGTGGCATGCGTACTGCCAGCCCTTCTCCCCCTCCTCCCCTCCCTCTCCCTCCCGATTAGGATTCCCTCCCCCTAGCGTAAAACCCTTTACATATAATATCCCCCTCCCCCCAGCCCCAACGGCGATATTTTTATTATTAGAAAGTGCCCCAAACATTACTTACCTTCCTTCTTTCCTCCGCCGCACTGAACTCCTGGCAGCCGCGTCCGTGATTGGCTGCTGGTCCCACCCCTCTGCTTGCATTTTCTCGCAAGCAGAGGGCCTGGCAGTGCGGCGGAGGAAAGAGGGAAGGTAAGTAAAGTTTGGGGCACTTTCTAATAATAAAAATATAGCGGTTGGGGCTGGGGGGACAGGGGGAATGTTATATCAAAAAAAAAGTTTCAAGGGTGGACATGCCCTTTAATTCCTGCTCAATAAGCTCCATCACAGTGGGGTAAGTACAGTAAGTAATGTATATAAACCCAGTCTCTGCAATCACCTTAAGCAGATGCAGGGTTAATATTGATACAGTTTTGTATCAATTATTATTAGTTATGCTGCTGTCAATCACAGGGCAGACTGGATACATTTTAAACCATACAAATGCTGCTTCTCACTCACAGCTCAGTTGACAATGTAACAATCTATGTAACAAACTATGTAACAGTCTATGAACACCAGGAGAAGCAGAATAGCAGACTGCACTGAGCAGACAGAAAAGGGGGATTCCAGGCACCAGGAATCCCCCTATACATGCCCCCTCATGATTGTGATGGATCTGCAAGGAGGGAGGGGGGAATCGGCTCTCCTGCGCATGCTGGAATGCCTCTGGGAGGCAAGAGAGTAGGCAGAAACATTTAGCCACGAAGACAGCTCCTACACTTGACTTTCCTAAACTTTACACAACAGACAATTCAGAGGAGCTGTTTGGAGCAGAGATGTTAAGGATGTTTTGCACTATACACTGGGGCTAGTATGGGGTTTAATTTTGGTTTTGGACATGCCCTTTAACATCCACTCCCTGTTTATTAGTTGGACAGTAGGAATAGATGATACCTTGCTGGTATGCCTTCAGGGGAGAGATTTAAATCAAAAAGCTTTCAATACACATTTATAAAAGCTTTCAATACACAAGGCCATGCTACGCCACACACACAATCACACAGGTGCAAATTGTGTGCAATGGTGCTTGCCATTTTACCTTTTGAGATATGGAAATTTATGCGCAAAACAATGCAGATCGCATGCGTTACCAGATTGCAATGGATGCTCAATTGCAAAGCACCTGAAATTGCCCGATTTCGGTGCATTGCTGCATTTTTAATATAATTTCAAAATTGCATGCGCATTAATATAATTGGTTCATATTTACTATAAATTCTATCACAGAGATGTCCAACCTGTGGATTTCCAGATTTTTAAAAAACAACAACTCACAGAATTCCCTTTCTTGTGCTTGTAGAGGAATGCTGGTAACTTTAGTATTTACATCTGCTGGGTGGAAAGATGGACATGCCTGGTCTATGATCATGAAACTGAAGAACTTTCTTTACATGGAGATGATTGGTTTTAAGATCAGACAAAAAGATCATGATATTATGAAGATAAACTATGACAAATATTTCGAGAAAATCCCAGGAGATATCATTCCAAAAATATTGAAATGTGTCTAGAGCATTGCATAACCCAAGAGGCATTACTAGGTATTTATAGTGTCCATAATGAGATTGAAAGGAAGTCTTTTGTTTATCTCTTTTCCTAATACAAATAAGGTTAAAGGCCCCTCGTTGGGAAAATATACTTGCTGAATGTAAACATTGAGATAATTTCAATAGTGAATAGCACTTCATTACATTAACTTTAATTTATTCCCGATAATCAATTCAAAATATGCCTGCACCCATTAAAGATGTAGATGTGTGTTATTAATGTATTCATGGATCACGAGTTCAGAATCAGAAAACTTTTCCTAGTGGTATAGCTGCACCTATTCAATCAATGGGACAATCGTAAGGCCAATCAGGGGCTTATTTTTCAGCATCTCTACTCTTACTTTCTTATGTTATGGGTTTTAAGCCATGGAAACCTAACTAGGAAGAGGGTAGACCATTCAGGCACAGATTTAAAAAAAAATAATTTATACCTCTTTTAATGGATATTGTCTAATGGGTACCAGCATACCTGTCAGCAAGCAAGAGCAGAAGAGGAGTCTTAAAGGACAATATAATAAAAAAATCCCCCACATTACATGTTCACACTTTCAGCAGCTGAAATCACTTACTCACATTTACAGCCGTGCTGCCCTCTCTTAGATATCGCACAGCAAAGATGAGTGCTAAAAGCCCTCCTCCTAAATGGCCCAGGGCCATGATTAACATAACACTTGTCATTCGCTGGTGGGAATGTTTGTTACAACCTCTCTCCTCCTCCTCTGCCAGTTAAACAAACTTGAACTGTTCGGTTGCTAGGATACAGCCTTCATAATCAAGCTGATCAAGGGTGGGTGGAGGAGTGTTTTCTCACATGCTAGCTCTGAGTGACAGTTAGAGGCAGACAGAATTGTTACGCCCCCTTCACAGCATGAATAATTGAAAGCTAATTGAAGGAAGAGAGAAGCTTGAAATCAGGAAAAAAATGTATGGGGAGCGCTGCATACCTTTAAAAAAATGCATTGAGGCAATACAGTTATCCTTTAACTCTTATCAGAGGTAGGCAGAGTCAAAGCAAGCGATAGTTGAGAGACTGACACAACAAGATGAAAACAACAACAACAAAAAAACTAATAAATAATTTAGCTAAAGGACTTTCTTGCCTAAGTAAGAGATATAGTTACAACTATGGCAACCCTTGAAGGAGGAACACAACTACCAAAACCACATGGCCATATCTAGAATTTTCTGGGGCCCCCAACAGAACTATGATGCCTTCCCTCCCCTCTTTGAATACAGAGGCTTTGGAGGGGGGTATCTAGGGAAAGTAAGATGATAGGCCCCCCCTGACTCCCAGGTCCACCTTCTGTTCAGCTCCCCTGGTAGTTACACCCCTGCCAAAAAACTTAAAGTTGGGTTTGGTCACTACTGAATCTTTCTGGCAAAGGAACACAAGGCTCCAATGGAAGCTTAATTTAAACTAGAAAAGATGAACAAGCACCAGCAACTAGTCAGTCTGGATGGCATCCAAATAGATCACAGCAGAATTAGCCAACTCTTTTCTAGGATCCATATGTTTTGAGGTAGGTTAAATTGCCATGGTCCCTGCTGAGTACATCCAGCAACAGAATCATAGTACTGGTTTGGAAATCAGGAGAAGTAAAAGTTCAATGGAAAAGGAGACGGGAACAGGAATGTAGCACAGGAAGAAATCATGATCAGGAATGAAGGTAGCTGTTGTGAACATATCTTGTCATCAGCACTCTGTATGCTTCAGTTAAAATACTGGTGCCAGAATAGCCAGACAATCAAGAAACACCACCCAGAGACTAATTAGAAGGCACATGTATGGACTAACTTTGTATCACTCTGTGGTAAGGGGAGATAGTAAAATGAACAATGGGGCTTGTAGTAAAGAATGTTTTATTACAATGGCATTTCTTTGGTTAAAATTACTTAGAAAAACAAGTATTATATTATGTATACATAGTTTACCAGTTTGTGGACTTTAAAGGGTAACTGTGGTCTCCAATTCTTCCAAACTAGTAAGGATTGTATAAAAAGCCTTCCATTGAACCTTCAAAATAAAACCTAAATCACATCTCTAGTTTGTGAGAAATTATTGCTGGAGAAGTTCAGCAATATTACTTCCTGCTTGAACACTTCCTGTGACCAGCTTGTAGACGTGATCAGCCTCTGCCTGCACCTCTTCTCAACTGTCAATTTTTCCCCCTAGGTACTTCCTGATTTCCCCAGCATTAATTCTTAACTGAGCATGCTTCTCCCCCGGGGCGGAGGGGCGGGCCGAGGGCAGGTGATGTCACTCAACCTACTGGAAGCAGGAAGTTTGAACATTCACCCCAATATCATTTCTCACAGGCTGAAGCCAGAGCTGTGATTGTTGGTTCATTATTATTGTTGGAAATACTGCTGGCTTTCTTTAATACTAACTTGTGTGGAGACCACAGTTGCCCTTTAAATTAGAATTTATTTTTAGGATGAATGTTTTCTTTCATTTGAAATCTGTGAATATATATCACATGCATTTAGATGTTTGCACTCCTATAGAGTATCTATGGTTAATTAATTATATTTATTTTTAGCATTACCCCATCACAAAATCTGCATTTTTTTTAAATTTTTCGATTTTTATTTAATCAATAAATTATAATTAATTAATATCATTAAAAAGAATATTCACATTTAGCAAAACTGCTATATGCAAACAGTCCCTTTCCTGCATAATGCTGACCTGGCTTCATACCAATTTGGCAGCTACAAGTGCAGTTTGCATCTGACAAATATGTTGCTATAAAAGAACTGCATTGAAGCGCATCTATGATGTAGACTGAAAAAAGAAGCAGGCTTTCTTCATCGCAATCTCAAGCACAAGGGCATGAGAAGGGACCAGAATAAAAATAATTTTAATGTTCAAACAGCAGAAACTTGCAATTTAGTTGTAATTACCTTTTGCAAACAGCTGTACTTTAATTACAGGAGGTGGATACAGAAGTAAATGAACCCATAGATATCATGGTATTAGTTCATATACAACTGTGTTTTTCATTTCCTGTTGTGTAAAATTATATACTTCTCTTACTAGTAATTCCTCGTTGGATTTTTCTTTTTCCAACTGAAAAACTGCTATTTAAATACTGACTCTACTGGCTGTTAGATGGTGCGATGATAATCAAAACAGCATGCTTTTATAGGCAAGAGCACAAGACTTTGAAACACGTTAAAGGAGAATTATAGGGCCCTAACCACCCCTTCCATTTACTGCTATCAATAGTACCCGGGGTGAGACCTAAACTGCTCACTCCATCAGTTACAGAAGATAATAACTACCTAATATGTTCGATGATCCAGTCTAGTTTCACTCACTGTCTTAGGTTGAGAACACAATACAACGCACCAAATCACGAGCGTTATCGCACGCGATAGTGTGTGCGATTTCTGTGCAATCGCGCGTGTTGTTTCGTGTTTGCGCATGCATTTTCGCTATTTACAAAGAGAAAACGGATGCGATTGTGCAAAAAAAGCTTGAATGCAAAACGCAAACGGACGCGCAATCGCATGCGCATAGGAAATCGCAGAAATAATGCGATGATAGCAAATCGCGAGCAAAAAACGCATACCCAAACGCGTGGAAAATGCACTAGTGTGGCCTAGCCCTTAGACGGACTTGTCCAATAGGAGGACATGTTTCTTGCAAAGAGCAACTGCCCATTAGTAAAGTTCCAAACTCTGGCATAGACCTCACCCTGCATTGGTGCATGAAAGTAAGCGAACCCTTAATTTTTTCTATATTTTTATAGGAATTTGACCTAAAACATCATCTGATTTTGAAACAAGTCAAAGTATTTAAAAAAAAAAAAAAAAACTAGTTAAACTAATAAAACAAAAATTATTACATTTCATCATGTAATCTACCCAAAAACATATCTGCTTGTGGCAAAAGTAAGTGAATCCTTAGGATTATTATATTATTTTAAGGAGAACTATAGTGCATATACATTTTTTATAAAAACATTTGAAATCACAAGTACCTGGGGTAGGTAGGTAAGATTCCTAATTCCGACCTCCTGATATCATATCTTTTAGGATAAATGCTTTTTCTAGGCTTCCTAAGTGTGTCTGCATCAGGCATTTTTAATCTGTGGGATCCCTTTTTATTTAAAAAAACAGGCATCCAACAATGCCTGATTACACATACAACACATTTATGGATGTGTATAACGGCTCGAACAAAGGAGGTGTCTTAAGCTTTATACACAAGCGCAATCACGGAAACCTGACCCACAATGCACGGTGTGTACAAACGCCCATTTTGCCCAACTATCTGTAAGTGTATGGGCGATTGGTAGGTATTGGTAGGGTCCAACCTGGCGGATCATCAACAATGCCTGACCAAACGGGAGTTTTGGCCGACCGAGCGCCCATACACTTACCAATGATTACTGGTTAACAGTGCATCTGAGAGTTTATCGTAGGGCCCATTGACCTAGTACTATAAAGTAATAATATCCTACTAAATTATCGCCACATCTTCTTTAGAGTAAAAAGCTCTAAAAGTCTAATCTGTCTGCATAGTCAAGCCCCTCCATTTCCCTATATTAATTTACTCGCACTTCTCTGAACTCTTTCCATATTTATTTTATATTGCAAAATTGCACTGCTTATTCTAAAATTAGGGATAAAAGGGTGTGGTTCTTATTTGGTTTTGTATTATAAACTGTATATATAAGTTAAAAGGCACCAATTCAGCTATATGTATTGCATTATCTTTGTACCCCTTCACAGCTTTTAACCCACATTTATTTCTTTCCATGTACACATTGTCCTTTCCAGCATATAAGGGAACAACAATTACATTTGAGAATTTCCATAACACTAATTTGTCAGCATCAGAATATTTTTATGCCTAGGAGAGTTCCTATTATAGGATCCATGTAACTGACATCTCTAATAAACATAGAGGGGAATACAAAATTGCTTGAACAATATGTTACGCATAGCAGCATTAAAACAATGCGAAAGCATTTTGCCTTACATAATTTATTGTACACATCTCAGAGGCTTCAGTTTTAATGAGCAAGGCAAAGGTGAAAGAAATTAAAAGAGCAAGCAGATGGAAAACTGATTGTGAAAATACAAGGGCCTCTGATTCACTCATAAATCCAAAGTGATTCCAGTCTACAAGACACCCACGTTCAAGATCTTATTAACGGTGAACACTGGCAATCCTCCAGAATCACAGTCCCAGTTACTATGACAATGTCAATTATTGTGTAGGCTCAATAAAGCCCACAGTGCAGAAATACTATGAAGTAGAAAAAAATACTATGTAGGAGCCAGATATAGTAAATGGGCTTCTGCACATTTCTATTATAGGAAGCTTAATTTAAGCTCTGAAAATGTAAGAAACTAGAAGGCTGCCTGAAAGACATTTATGTAATTTGAGTTTAAAACACAAACTGTTCTAGAAAGACCAGCTAGATTGCCTCTTTGGGGGTCAATTTCATGTTGTAACAAAACCTTCCCTATGTGCTTCCAATTGTTTGAGTATTGCAGAGGGTAAAACTGGTCATACACAGAACTGATAAAAGTCCAAGTGTTGGATCTTTCTATTGGTCCCTCTACGTATAAGGAGCCGATGGTGTCTGCTCACCAGCCTAAGAATCTCCCTATGCAAAGTGTAGATCTGTCCGTCATCCTATATACTAATCTTATATAAATCTTTACTGTGTGTACCCAGCTTTCAATTCTGTTACAACAGGGATTCCAGTCTTATCTGTTCTGACAAAAGAAAAGGTCCACAACACAAATGACATGTATTCATTCATATGGTCTCTCAGTTAAAGAAAATGCACAAGTTTGGATTAAAACACATTATTATTATTATTGTAAATTTATATAGCACCAACATCTTCCGTGGCGCTTTACAGTTGCATTAATATACATGATCCAAGGGTCGTGCAAGTAATACAAAGGCAAATAATTTAAGTGCTGGTCCAGCAGCATTCAGTGTGTGTGGTAAGTTACAGCATTACTGTGGTACAATAGGGAGGAGGGCCCTGCCCAAAAGAGCTTACAGTCTAGAGGATATGGGTATGAAACATAAGGTGAAGCAGATCAATAGTATGTAACCAAGTTGTCAGTGGTCAACGATGGATCAGTAAGAGAGGTACAAGTGTCTAGGTCCAGATTGTAAGCTTGCCTAAAGAGGTGAGTTTTGAGGTTGTGTTTGAAGATACAAAGTGATGGCGAGTGACGTATAAAGTTAGGAGTTCCAGAGCAGAGGGGCTTGGGAAGAGGTAATTAGAGTAGATGAGAGGAGAAGATCATTAGCTGATAAGAGGATATGCCTTGGGTAGCACCTGTTTATCAGATCAGAGATGTATGGGGGGGCTGTGTTGGAGAGAGCCTTGTAGGATAAGGTTAGCAGCTTAAATTGGATCCTTTGGGTAATGGGAAGCCAGTGGAGAGATTGACAGTAAGGGGCAGTGTGTGAAAAGCGGGAAAAGAGGTGAATGAGCCTGGCAGCAGAGTTAAAGATTGATTGAAGGAGTGCCAGTCAGTTACTTGGTAGACCGCACAGGAGGGTGTTACAGTAGTCCAGCCGAGAGATGATAAGGGCATGAACTAGAATTTTGGTAGCATTCTGTGAAAGGAAGGGATGAATGTGTAAAATGTTAGTGAGCTGTAACCCGACAGGACTTAGAGTATTAATGTGGTGTTTAAAGGAAAGATCTGAGTCAAAGCTTACTCCCAGGCATTGCTAGTAAGGTGTTGGGGAGATTGCTGTGTCATTGATGTGGATAGTAGTGTTAGGTAGGGGGGTAGATCGAGAGGGTTGGAAAATGACAAGTTCGGTCTTATCCATGTTGAGTTTGAGAAAGCGGGAGGACATTAAAGCTGAGATGGCATTTAGGCAGTAAGGATGTCAGAGTAACAAGGTCAGGGGCGGAATGTAAATTTGGGTATCATCAGCATACAGGTGGTATTGGAATCCAAAAGAACTAATGAGCTGCCAAGCCCAAAGGTGTTAATGGAGAACATATGCCAAATGTTGCCAAATGGTTTAATACATTTTGCATTAGGCTTCTGACATCATAAGTATATTGTAGAATGAGTTATCTATGATGATTTTCCTTAATATGCAGGGCTAAGTATAGATATAATTCCAACTGCCCATTTTATCAGTCTTGATGAAACATACATAATAGTTTGTTTTTAAATTAATTTACACCCCACATTTATGTTATTAAAGGGGTAAATTATTATTAAAACTAAAGTATGAACTAAAATTATTACAAACAAGGTTAAATAAAACCAGTTTTGTAGTCATGTTTTTTTAATTCTCTTATTTTTTTTCTATAATTCAATTATAATGCTGCATAAAAAGCCTGCTCTTCTCTATAAATGAATGGAAGCAGTTCGTTCAAAAACAAGCCCAAATTTTTTAAAGCCCAGCCACCACCAAGGTTTGCTTTTTTTCAGCTGGGTCCTACTGTGCCAGTACTTGCATTAATGATCTGAATCCCCCCACTGCTCTTCCTTGAGACTTTCCTTCTGAGAGCGTAGAACCCAGCTAAAGAAAGTAAATCTTGAAGTGATGTAAGGGAAATAATTTGGCTATGTTTTTAAAGTAATTGCTTTTATTTATTATAAGGAAGGGCAATCTTCTAAAGAAGCATTATGATGGGAATAAAGCATGTAAGCAATTTATGTATATATGTATATATGTATATGTATTATTAAATTATATGAATTATATCAAATTGGCCTGTAATTGCACTCTAGTTTGAGTAAAGGTTCGTACACACGTGCGATCACAGGTCCCGACACGCGACACACGAAGTGTACGAACGATCGTTTCAGGCGATAATCGGGCTGTGTATGGGCACTTTATCGCCCGAAACGGCCGGTCGGTCGTGCAACGATTCCCCCCCGAACAGCAAATAAAGGGCCTACGTGCAGGCCGAAACGAACCTTCATACACATTGTGCGTCGCTGGTCGGGACCCGCGATAGCAAGTGTGTACGAACCTTAAAGGGCATGTCCACCCTTTTTAACAACTTAATAGAATACCCTCCCCCAGCCCCAACCGGCATAAAAATAATTTAAGAAAGTGACCAGATCTTTACTTACCTTCCCTCTCTCCTCCGACGCCTGGCCCGGCCTTCTGCTTGCAAGACACTGCAAGCAGGGGGCGGGACCGGCAGCCGCATCCGTGATTGGCTGAGAGGCAGCCAATCACGGACGCGGCTGCCGGCTTTTTAGACTGCTGGTGGAGAGAGGGAAGGTAAGTAGAGTTCTGGTCACTTTCTTAAAATATGTTTTTGCAGTTGGGGCTGGGGGAACCTATTCTATTACATGGGCAAGGGGTTTTATGCTAGGTGGAGGGATAGCAAAACGGGAGGGGGAGGCAGGGGGAGAAGGGCTGCAGTACGCAAGGACTCTGCATCCTCCCGGAGGCCAGGTAGGATGCAGAGTCCTATATGGACTCTGCTATCCTCCTGGTGGGCAGTTTTTGGGACTTTGGGGGGGGACTACAGGAGAACCTTATGGAGCTGGGATGTGAGGTAAGAATTTTACTACACTACATGGTGGGGCCAGTAGTGGGGGGGATTATAGTTTTGAGAGCGGACATGCCCTTTAAGCCTTAGCAACCTTCTTAGCAAGGGAGATTCCACTCATGTGCCATTCCTTTTTCCCAAAAGCTGTAGCTGACAGTGTCTCTTTACAAAATTTTCTGCACATGTGTGATTTCATCCTTCACCTCTTAACCCTTATGATGTATGAATATATTCATTCACACTGGGAGGTGCAGAGAGCTTCACTGAAATTAACTGACTTGCATATTCCTGGTAGCAGTAATGCAGTGTGAAGGTCTCTAGCTCTCACTGTCAGTTGCAACAATATTACCTTCTTAAAGGGGGACATATAACTTCTTAAAGGACAAATGTGGAGACTCAATATCGCGAGCTCCCGTTACTTACCTTAGCTCGATCCTGCGATACAATAACTGACGTAAACGAGATTACGTCAGTTATTGCATCGCGGGATCGGGCTAAGGTAAGAGCGTGGGTTTAACGCCTCCCACACAGTACCGTTAAGTGGCGCGTAGGGGTTTTGCATCTATAGCACGGCGCTATTTCCAAAAACATTTGGAAATGGCGCTGTGCTCTAAAAATCCGTCTAAAACCCACGTTAACCAGAAATTTCTTCGGGTTAACGAGGGTTTTAGACGGAAAAGCCCTATATTGAATCTCCCCCAATGTTTAAGGGTAGGAAGTTTTTGTTTATGCTGTATGTAAAAACAACATAGTAATTGCAATTACACAACATAAATTATTACTCAGCCATGCTAGATGGGTTTTTAATACTGTAGGTGCCCCTACATTTTTCACTTATCTGCAACCCTGCCTCCAACATTCCCCTAAATAGGTTGTAAATGCAAACAATAAATGTCATGTCATCATTATTATTATTGCAAGCAATAATTCCAGATTAGTCAGTCCCTTTATTTTCTTGCCTGTTAACACCTAGTTAAAAACAAATGCATAGAGTATGCTTTTTAACCTTTCTGAGTCAAAGGAAATCACAGTGAGTGTAAAGGGGGCAGGGCTAGTACTTTCAGCAACAATAAAAATATTTTTAAAGGGCATGTCCACCCTAAAAATATTTTTTTAATATATGGTAGATAGCCCTGCCCACCCCCAACTGCCATGTTATTTCTTTAAAAAAAATGATTACAACTGTCCTTACAGCCCTTTGCTCCTGCAGCACACTCATTCGTCTCCCGCGGCACACTCATCCGGCTCCCTGCTTGCCAGAACTTGCAGGCAGGGGGCCTGACCGGCAGCTGCGTCTGTGACTGCCATCAACGGAGAGTGCCTGGAACAAAGGGATGCAAATACATCGGCGGGTAGGGGTGGGCAGGGGGTATCTACCTAATTTTAAAAGGGTTTTACGCTATGTGAAATGACAAGCAAGGATGGATCCGGATTGTGGGAGGAAGGGCCGGGGGCTGGGGGGTGTAAAGGGCTCCCCCGCACATTCTGCAGAAGAGGCAGAAAACATTTGACAAGAAGACAGCTACTACTCTTCACTTTCCTGGACTTTGGACAAGCATTGCAGGAGAACCATAAGGAACAGAGATGTAAGGTAAAGATTTTTTAAACTTCCCAGTGGGGCCAGTAGTGGGTTAAATTTTAGGTTTGGAGTGACATGCCCTTTAAAGGACATGTGCACTGTTCCAAATAATTTTTTAACTAGTCACACAGTAATTAGGATTAATTACCACCAATCTTAAATCTGCTTTTCCCCCCTTCTCTTTCCTATCCTTTGTTTTTTAGCTCTGGGAATTTTACTTTTTAAATAGGGCAGGGCACAGCTAGTTAGTAAAGAACTGTCAGGTATCCCACGGCTCCTGGATCCTCCGGGAGTCTCCTGCGAATTGGGGTGGTCTCCCGTGCTCCCGCGAGACAATCCAATCTCCCGCAAAGGAGAGGAGTTCTAAAATTCCTCTCCGCTCCGTCCTCTTTTTTGCGGCCACGCTCCCGAACCGCCCACGCCCGCAATGCCCATAAGTCTGCCTCCCCCTCTCCCTCCCGTGCATGCTCCGCCCACTGCGTGATGTCATTGACGTCATGCAGCTTCCCCACGCCCCCTCGACATGCTCCCTCTCCCACCCTGCCCAGAAGCATAAATTGTCAGGGTGGCAAGTCTGAACTGTCAATCACCCAGCCCCTCCTCCTGGCACACTATATCTAGAAAATATACATTTTGTAAAAGTAAATATTATTTATCTGTCACTGTATGGCTAATTGATTCAGCATTAATACCAGGAAAAGAACTGATCTGTTTATCTGCGCAGATAACACACAATCCTGCAGTTAGCTGCTATCTGTGTTATTTGAGTCCCAATATTTGTAGCACAGTAACTAAAGTAATCAATTACAAAGCCCCTCACACACACACACACACACACCTTCAAACTCCTACAGCTAAAAGAAAATCTTACTTGATCCAAGCAGTGATTACAGCTCCAAGTGCTGCTTACCTTTCCATAGCAAAGCAGTTTTACTTTCACTTTCACTATAACACAAAATCACTGGGTGAATGCTATTGGCTGTAGTGGGGCACAGATCATCTCCACTGCACATGCTCCACACTCCATTTGTGCCTCAGTTTTGGTAGGGGGTGGATTCATAGAGAGAAGACATACATACTAACTAGGAGTGGGTTGAATGAGGAGATCTAATGACAGGGAGCACTGACTGCAAAAAGGGATCAAGTTCCTGACAGCCCTAAAAATATAAAAAAGGACAAAGGCAAGTAATTTTTTGTCAGTTTAGTATCCCTTTAAAGGAAATATGGAAAATAAGCTGTGCCGAATAAAGGCTTCATAAAGTAGTTATCTGTCTTCTTAATAACTGTAAAGGTCTTTAGTGCAGAGACTGAATATACATAACTGCAAAACACCCCAATTGCATAATCAAGACTTCTAACTACAGCTATGGCCAAAAGTTTTTGGTTGTGACACAAATGTTATGTTTCGCAAACTTTTCTGCTTCAGCATATTTAGATAATTGTTTACATGTTCCTATGGTAAACTTAAGAACAATTATAAGCAAAACACAACTGGGGTTTTGGGGGGTCCCTGAATAACATTAACCATCAACCAAGGCAATGAATAAATGTATTGTAGGAACATTTCTGCCCTAAATGCGTAGTTAACAATAATTAAATTAGCTTTCTGACCAAATTACAATAGATAACTTTAAATTTTAAAGACAGACGCAAACAATAAACTAGTTACAAAAGGTATCTCACAAAGAAGAAAATATCTGAATACCCTCCCAAATTCCCCTTTAGGGTACTTTCACCTGAATGGCTGACGGCTCAGTTTTTCTGTTGATAAACTAGCAACTGTAGTCTATGGAAGCACCGTATTCCGAAAAAGTGAGCTTATAATAGGCGTTTTCACAGCATTTTGGGTTTTTTAGCTTTTCTGAAACGTTGCATGCAGCTTTTCTTCAGCGGTAGACGATAAGAAAACACCAAACAAATGATTAATAAACTTGCACCTCAGTAGTCTGTTGTTTGTTCTGGGGGTACAACACACAAGAACTTGCTCAAGGGAAACGACAGGAAAGGGTGTTTAAAAATCCTCTACTGCTCTCATCTTCTGCTGTGTGGCATATCGGTATTAGAAATGACAGTTTAGAGACTCAGACACTGCTCATCCATTAAGTGGAAAGTAGACCAATTTTATATTATCCATCCCACCCTTCAAACTGTGACAAGCACTGCAAGGACAAGGCGTAGCTAGATATCACAGGGCCCCATATCAAGATTTTAGATGGCCCCCCCACATAAAAATCGGTTCGGTGCAGTTCAACCTAACCCAACCAAACTGCAGCAAGTTATTTATAGGGCATGTCATGTAATTCAGCCTCACAAACTCTGTTTTCATTTTACTTAAACCTGGGGGCATCTTTGAAAGGTGGATATGCCTGCAGGGGACCTGCAACTGCTATGGCTGCTATAGTAATTCCTACGCCCCTGCTTGTATTGTATAAGAACCTCAACATTGGCAATACAGTATAATATAACTTATTTGTACATTATGATATTACTCACGATAATAAAGTGAAAATCAACAGAGACCAAATATTGTATTGTTGAGGAATGTCTATTAGTTTCTGTGTGCGTTGCATGAACTACCGTACTCTTTTACTATAAATAACTATCCTTCTGTTTCTACCTTTAATTTGTAGCTATATAAAAAAATATCTCTTAGCTGTTTAAGGGACAAGGATTTACACTGCCTAATGAAAATTTACTTAGAATTCAGACACTTAAAGAGGAACTGTGGTCCAAAAATAACTTTAGGTAAATTGATAGGAATTGCTCTCCTGAGAGTTTTTGCAGTTTATTTCCATTGTTTATTTTACATAGTTTTGAAAATATTTACATTTTTGTGTGATATGGCAGCAGCATCACCAGCACTTCCTGCTTCCTGCTCTGAAACCTGTCAGTCAATCTGCCCTGTGTCTCCTCCCCTTTGCAGCCCCCCTGGTCCCTCCCACTCATGGACCCCATGGTCCCTCCAGTTGCAGGCCCCACTTGGCCCATTCCCTTACAGCCCCATGTGGCCCCGCCCACTCACGAGTGTCGTGGCCACGCCTGCTCGCGGGTGCCTAAGGCCCGCCCACTGGCGGTTGCCTAAGCCCCACTCGCTCACAGGTGCTGTGGGCCACTTTGACACCCCCCCCCGAAAACTCTGTGGAAACTGGCTTTTCAGGCAGAGTGAGAACTCTGCCTGAAAAGGCTGTTTTCACACAGTGAGAGAGAAGGGCTGTAGATTCCCTTACCTTCTCTGCAGCTGCAGATCCTTCACACAGCAGAGAGGAGGAGGGACTTCCTGTCTCCCTCACACACTGAAAGAGTCTGAGGCTGTGCTTGCCGGCGGCACTATGCAGGAGAAGCCTTAGGAAGGTCACATGTCAGCCTCCCACCCATTAACTTTCTGGTCAGCCATTTCTGTATATCTTGGGCTGTGGAGCACATAGAGAGGTGGTTGATGGCTCGTTTTAAAGGCAGGAAACTGGCCTTTCATTTAAACTCAACTTGTTTGGAGACCACAGTTCCCCTTTAAGTATCATTACATGAAAGTAGATATTGATGGTTATGCCTTCTTATTCAGCTCACAATTTACTAAATAAGATGCACTGAGACCTTGCGAGGTCTATAGTACTCACAGCTGTCCCCATATGTACTTACCAGCCTTTGTTCCCCTGCTGCCTTCTGCTTAACTTCAGTGCCTTTTCCATGCACGAAAGTAAAAAAAGAAAGGCTCAACCAGCATCCGCTCCTCTGATTGGCGCTACCTTGTATCATTTTAACAAATCTCCATTACCAGAAATGTGGGCAGAAACATTCAAAGTTGATCCTTATACCTCCAAACATTATCTTTTAGTTGTGGTGTTGGGGTGGGCAGAGTATTCTGGGTCATTGTCGGGTGATTGTCCCGTCTTGGAAGGTATGCTATAATGGCCAAAGCAAATGTACACCACAGCTTGCATTCTATCAGCAGAAATATATAGAGGCATTTATCTATCCTTCAGGCATTACATAAGATCTGTACACGATATGGATGCCTTCTATAAATATTTATTCCTTATTTTTGTGATTTATACTGTTTTCAGAAAGGTCAGCTGATTTACAGTAATTAAAAAAAGTCAAACTGAAAAGAGCAATATAATCTCAAAATGAGTAAGTAAATGGCATATATGCTGCCCTGCTTGTTTTTGCTGTAAATTTTACTTGCTCTTTTTGCACCATTTTAGAGGTATTTTAGTTTTTTCCAGTTCTGTTAAAGGGGTGGAGGCGCCATTGCTTTCTCTTCTCCTGGAGACCATATTCTCTGTACTTCTCTGTATGCAATTACTGTGTAAAAATTTCAGCTAAGAAGAAACTCAAAAAGTGTTTGACATACTGTATATAAAATATTTATGTTTAAGGGTTTCTAACCTAATTAGCACAGTTGCCATATAGCAAGATATGTAAAGCAAATTTTTTTTTTACATTATTACTAACATATGCAAATTTTGTATGCACCAGTTAAAATACTGCAACCATTACCTTTAGAATGGCACAACACAAAGTGTGTTTTCATTCTGTAACATACCTCCCTATGTTCACCTTTAAGTCAAGACATTTATAAATTATTTAATGCCCAGAAAAAATCTCCAGGCTGCACAGAATAATTAAAGCTCGGCATCATACAGTTTTTATAAGTGTTCTTATGTTAGGAGGTATGCTTTAGATTCTAATGTAGGACTGCAAATTTAGAACATCCAACACTGCATTTTTCTCTAATTGGTATAGTATTGACAAGATATTGGTTAGTGTATCCAATATAATCACTCTAAAAATCATCCCTATTGCTAAATCACTGAAAAATCACACATGAAAAACACTCGCAGCAAGGATGATTCATAATAAATAATGTAGGTTGAATTCAGTTGAGTGCAGCTCTTCCTGTTGCATTTTAAAGCTATTCCATTAATCATTCCGTCTGACTTCCGATGAAAAATGTGTTGTGCTATATATATATGTGTGGAACTATATGATATAAAGAAATATTCCCCTTTGCAAAAAAAATAATGAACCATATTTATAAAGGGTGCGGTATCGTTAAGTAGTGATACCATGCCTTTAATGATCAGCAATTTTATGATCGCAATCGTAAATGTACAATTGTGATCATAAATGTAATTGTACGATCCTTAATGCACTTGTTATTGTAATTGTATGATTGCCAATACAATACCATTGTAGTAGGTTATTACTGCATGGTATTGTATGGCAGGGCAGTCAAAAATATACAACCACTAAGCCGTACATTAATGATAATCAGAAGATCCTGATACTGCAGTTTAGTGAATTTTCCCCCATGTCTTTATTCACAGATAATTTAATCTGGAAACCCAAAGATTTAACAAGGGAAACCCACATGTATCTGCATATCAGAGTTTTACCCCACCACTTTCAAACTACACTTTAATAAAATAAAAATTAGCCAGGTTGTAACTTTAATCACTGCACCTTTTAGAAATTAATAAATTCATTTTAAAGGGTATTTATACTGCCCAAAATAGCACACCATCACTAAAAGCACCACTAGGTCTTCACCCCTGGGTTTATCCTAGATCACTCATACTAGTCCTTGAAAGTTCTGCTTGCGGTGCCAGTCTGGCCCTGCCCCTTTCACAGGCTAGAATGGTCAATGCGTGTCTTCCCATTGAACAAGTGTCCAAATATGGTAGGGCAAAACTGTATTTTACTGATTGAAAAACTGAATAGTTCCTAAACATACTGTCTATGCACTTGACTATTTATATCTGAACCATATAGTACCTTTCAGGATGTCATCTGTATGAAATCTGCTGATACTCTGTAAATTTGGCACTTTTATCTGCTTAAAAACTTGCACATCTCTTCATCCAACATGTCTTCGTTTACATGGACTACCTGTAGGAATAGTCTCAGAAAATGGTACACAGATTATTTTGAAATTCTTGAGACATTTTTTAGGGAATTAAGCTCCAGTTTTCTTCTGCATACTTTCCCAATCTAATGGGGTTGTGGAATATATTGGGTCCCAAGTATATTGGTTAATTTCCAATTTTGGAAGTTATTAATCGTGCTGTGGTCCTACTATAACTACTTCCAAAAATTTTATTTTTTTAAAAACACTTTCATGTACTTCTTCTATAACCAGTAACCAGCAATTAATTATATCCTTCTGTACAGCACATTATACCTGTCAGTGTGGATAATCATTAAAAATTTGAACCAGAAAATATCATTGACTTTAAACTTCATAGAGGTGTACTGTTTTACAGTTTCCAGAGAAGCCAACAGGTGTACCGGCCCAAAGTCTGTCCCTCCTGGTCAAATGGAGCAGGTTACAAGGTTAAATAGTAGCATTGTGGTGTGACATCCCACAGCAATGCCATATTAAAATTATAAAGGAGCCACGGCAACGTCCGGCCATGTCTGATTATAGGTCAGTGTTCCTTGTGTGTTTTTCCTTGCTATGATTTTCTGTAATGTATCCAGTGCTCCCCAATATCCAGGCTCTGTATACAGTATATTTCCGGTATCCTGTCTTATCCCTCCTGATTCTCAGTATCCAGTCTCAGCCCTCCAGCACTCTCCAATAGCAGTATCAGTATAAAGCTCTGTCCAGTATCCATTTCCAGCTTTCCTGACCATCAATATCCAGCCTCAATTCTCCACCTTTCTGGTATCCAGTCTCCAACTCTTGCAATTTCCTGTATCCAGTCTTTCACCCCCCTGCTCGCCAGTTTCCATTCTCCATCCTATCAAGCTCTCTGGTATCCAATCTACTACCCTCCCATTTCCAGTTACATTCTCTTATTCTACCTATGACAGATTTCGGTGGGTTAACCTTGGATTTGGACTTCATTCTGATTTTTCTTACTTCTTTGGTGCTGTTATTTTCAGTCTGATCTTACTACCTCTGTGTATGAATGGATAAAATGTCAAATATCTAATGTTTTATTAATTTGTTTTAACTTCACTGTCAATATATTTTACCATTTTTCTTCCTACATTGAGACCTATGTTTCTGGTAATTTATGTTTGAAACTAACCAGAAATGCCATTCTCAGTTTCATCAACAAGATGACAGATTTAACTAGAGCCAATCCTAATCTTGCTGTTCTCACCTAAACATTAGGGCAAACAGCTGATTCTTCCAATGTTGATATAGAGAATACTTTTACAAAATAATCATCGTACACCTGAAAAAAGAACAAAACTGCTAATGTTTATACTTCTATGCAAGTAAAATGGTATTTCGGCTTTACTACTGATAAGTAGAAGATCATTAGCGGACTACTGATAAGTGACAAATGAACATATTCAATTTTGCTTATGCCATTCAAAGGGATTATTATTAATCAAAGATCTGCATCCAAGACGTTGGTTTGTGTTACATTAGCAATAGTGTGTGAAATTATCATTTTTTCTCTACAGTTTGATCTTCTGTGGGAAGGAGGAAGGTGCTTGATAGAAAAAGTTTTCATGATAACAGCAGAAGCACAGAGCAATTGATTTACTGTATGTGGGTTGAGCTGCATTCAATTGTTCTCGTGTAAGTCTCATTGTAACTCCATGAGAATTTCAAAGGAGGAAAAGAAACTACAGTGAATTTCAGGCACTAGTTTGCAGTTTCATAGAATTTAAAGGCCAATTGTGGCCTTCTTTTACATGAGTCCTGGATCACATGTTTGACTGCAACTTGTGAGAAACTACATTGTGGATAACATTCAAACTTTTTTCAGTTGCTTAAGTGACATTACATGACCCTCTGCTCCTCGCCTGTCCCTGATGTCTGAGCATGCTCACTTAAGACTTAATGCTGGGAAAGACATGTATCCACAAAGACAACTAATGAGTGATGTCATCAGTAACCACAGAGGCACCTTTCCCATGAGGCAAAGCGAGACTTTTGGATCAGGTGGCGCTCCTGTGATACAGAAGAGAGGTGGTGGCAAGCAGAAGTGAATAAAAAAAGCACAAGGGACGCGATCACTCGCACAATCATGAGAACTGCCAGTGCTGCAAAGGTCCATTGTCTTCTTCCGAAAATGTTGCTGTGTATTTCTCTCCTTTCCCCTGATCTTGCCTATGCCCGCCTGCCATCACCTGAGTCCTGGCACAGTAAGATAAAACTTTTATATGTACCAGTCACTATGGGCAAACTTATATGTACCAGTCACGTCACTATGGAAAAACTTCAATGTACCAGTCACTGTGGGCAAATATATATGCACCAGTCATACTAACTGTAGGCAAAGTTGTATGTTTAAGTCACCCTAGGAAAGTTTATATTAACTAATCACTGTGGGCAAACGTACCAGTCACACTTACTGTAGGCAAACTTGTATGTACCAGACCCTGTGGGCAAGTTTGTATAAACCAGTCACAGTGGGCAAACTTATATGTACCAGTAACCGTGGGCAAAATTGTATGTACCTGTCACTGGGGAAAACTTAAATGTACCAATCACTGTGGGCAAACAATTATGTACCAGTCACTTGTGGCAAACCTGTATGTATCTGTCACTGTGGGAAACTTGTATGTACCAGTCACACTCACTGTGGGCAAAATTATATGTTCTAGGTACACTTACTGTACCAGTTACTGTAGGCAAATGTATATGTGCTAGTCATACTGACTGTAGTCAAGCAAGTAACACTTAGGGGCATATTTATAAAAGAGCGAAAAGTAGCAAAATGTTTTTGCATTCGCTTTTCGCATGGGGTTTCGCCAAAAAGACAGTTAACGCTATTTATAAAGGTAGCGTTAACGAATGGCGAAACCGTTTCCGCGAGCTATCGCTAAACCATTTTTGCCTTACTTCGCAATGGTAATTTTAGCGAAAAGGGAGCGAAAAGGCATAACGCGATTTATAAAAGAGCGAAAGGTGTTTTTTGCGTTAAAAAGGGCGAAAGATTAGCGCGACCCTGAAGGTGGTGAAAAGTCATTGTTTGAGCGAAAAGGCATTCTAATGGGTAATATGCCTTGAAAAAGCGAACGCGCATTAGAAGGGCGATCGCGCATTAGAATGTAATATGCCTTGGAAAAGCGACATTAGAAAGGCGATCGCGCATTAGAATGGAATATGCCTTGGAAAAGCGAACGCACATTAGAAAGGCGAACGCACATTACAAAGGCGATCGCGCATTAGAATGGAATATGCCTTGGAAAAGCGAACACGCATTAGATAGGCGAACGCACATTACAAAGGCGATCGCGCATTAGAATGGAACATGCCTTGGAAAAGCGAACGCGCATTAGAAAGGCGAATGTGCAGTGCAAAAGAAAATTGTATTCCAATTGAGAAATTCTAAGAAGATTGACTAAATAAGACATGGCTGACTTCTTGGTAAATGTGAGGTGGCCATTTTGAACTTGACATCATTTTCTAGTGGGCTTTTCTGGTTTCGAATGGTTTTCGCAATGCAGTCTTCTTAGATGCGTTAAGTTTTCGCTGCGATACTTTTCGCTCTTTATCGCGCCCGTTCGCCTTTTTCAGCCGCGAAGTGTGTTTTTTTCGCTTTTTTATAAATAAGGCGAAACAAAGCCCCAAATGGCGCTATTTTCGCTGCGATGTGCTGCGCTAATTATTTGGCGAAAAAGACAATCCTTTATAAATATGCTCCTTACTGTGGGCAAACTTGTATGAACCAGTCACTATGGGCAAATTTGTATTAACCCGTCAAGGTGGGCAAATCTGTATTAACCAGTCACTGTGGGCAAATTTGCATTAACCAGTCACTGTGGGCAAACTTCTATGTTCCAGTCACACTCACTGTGGGCAAATTTGTATGCACCAGTCACTGTGGGAAAATATGTATTTACCAGTCACTGTGGGCAAATATATATGTACAAGTCACACTTACTGTAGGCATACTTGTATGTACCAGTCAATGTGGGCAAATTTGTATTAACCAGTCACTTTTGGCAAACTTGTATGTGCCAGTCACACTCACTGTGGGCAAATTTGTATGCACCAGTCACTGTGGGCAAATTTGTATCTACCAGTCACTGTGGGCAAACATATATGTATCAGTCACACTTACTGTAGACAAACTTGTATGAACCAGTCCATATGGGCAATTTGTATTAACCAGTCACTGTGGGCAAACTTATATGTACCAGAAACTGTGGGCAAACTTTTATATACCTGTCATTGGGAGAAACTTATATGTACCAGTCACTGTGGGCTTACTTATATGTACAAATAAAGCTCTCTGGGGGTAAACATGTATATACCAGTCACTGTGGGCAAACGTATATGTACCAGTCACCCGGTAAAAATAGAAGTTTGAGGTTGCAGGCAGAGATAACTGCCAAGTCACCAGTTTTAGTGCGCACAGGGTATCTACTAGGTGTCCACAACCTTTCGGCCACATCTCCGCCAAATATACAATACTCCAATAGAAAAAAACAGGGTGTCCAGTTGTATTCACAGGGGTAATCCCAATTTATTGGTGCAGAAATACATAAAGCCATGACATTTTGGCTGTTAGGCCTTTATCAAGTTTTCAACACTTGATAAAGGCCTAACAGCCGAAATGTCATGTGTTTATGTATTTCTGCACCAATAAATTGGGATTACCCCTGTTAATATGACTGGGTACCCGATTTTTTTCTATTTAAGTCATCAGTTGTGTTTATTTTAAGGGTGGACATGCCCTTTAATAAGAGGTGCAAAAATGCCTGTTCTATTAATCTGCAATAACCAATCAGATGTTATTAAATACTTTCTAACTGCGGTAGACCAGTTAAAAGGTAGCATCTTGTTTGCTGCAGATTAATAGCACAGGCAAAATTTCAGTTTAGTTTCCTTCAAAATAATTGCCTGAACGGGAGCAGCCATACTGTAATTAATTAAATTAAATTTATAGAATTATATCAGAGGCATCTAGTTGTTAGATTGTCATAAACTACTTGTTAGATTGTCATAAAAACATAAACAAGATTGCTTTAGTAAAAAAAAATAAGCCAGTAGTCATGGTTTATTTAGCAAGAAAATAAAACTTTGTTGCTGTCAAACGTTATTAATGGTAATTTAAGAGGTGACTGAGGGTGGTGGCAGCGCTTATTTTAAGGCTGTAGGGCTAGGCCACACTGCTGCAGTTTTTTTTTTTTGCGTTTGCACTTGCATTTGCACTTGTGTTTTTTTCATATAATTGAAAATGCAGCATTGCACCGAAAACTTGCGTTTTTGGGTGCGTTGCGATTTGCATTCCGCATTTTAAATCGCAATTGCATGCGTTTTTCAATACTTAATGAAAAAAACACATGCCCAAACGCAACGAAATCGTACATGAAATCGAATGCGATTCTGTGTGCGATTGCGTTTGTGTTGCAGTGTGGCCGTGCCCTAACGTTGTGCTAATCGATTTACGATTGGTTAGCACCACTTTAACCATTGGTTTGCAACAGCTGAGTGAGTACTGTAAGTGCCACTTGTGCAGCTGTCGCAAGCCTGTTTACCAGTGGCTGCGCTAGTGTTTGCACGTGCAATTTAATGGCAACTGGAATAGTTGCCCAGAACCACCCAGCCACTGGTAAATCAGCTATGGAATAGTTGCCCAGAACGTAGATACTCCACTACCCAGAGCGTGTGCTGCTCTGGGTGAATTTTCCTGATTGTTGCAAGGTGATATCTCTAGTTCTGTTTCCCCTTAATTGCAATATTATTTATTGCAATTATTATATCAGTTAGCATCAACTTTGTGTAGATGATCATTAAGTGATCCTCTGGTGTTTAGCACTTACGTTACTTGCAAGGTCATGTTTTCTTCTCACAAGCTACTGTGCATCTGCATAAGGAAATGGACTAGGAAATCTAAGAAGTTGAGTACTCATGACCAGACACTTCTCATAATGGAAAGTGTGAATTAGCATATGCTTAGCACCCCCCCCCACACACACACACAGTCACACTACCAGCTGTAAAGTCTGACTGTGCATTTGCAGTGATAAAAGTTATCTAAAAGATTCAGCATTTGTAGAGTTTTTATATAAGTGTAAAAATGCCCACAATGCTGATATTCTTCATATTAAAACCTTGTCTTAAATAGCTACATTTAAAAAACAAAAATTAGTATCTGATTATTAAAGATATTAAATTAATCACTCACACACTCACAGCTGAAAATTACCACTTTTTTGCTAAATGCCAAACTCAGCAATGGCTTTAAATGAGGTTATTTTATGCCTATGCTATTAATCTGCAGCAACCTGTCAGAAGTCATGAAAATGTGTTCTAACTGCACTAGACCAGCAAAAAGGTATCACATACCATCACAAGGAAGCTGTGCACATAGGGCAATTTTAAACAGTCAGACCCGTGACGCACAATGTGTACGAACGTTCGCTTTGGCCAATATTCAGCCCGTGTGTAGGCCCTTTATCAGCTGAAATGGCCGTTCAGTCGGGATCATTGCCTGACTGACCAGTCATTTCGACTGATAAAGGGCCTACACACGGGCTGATTATCGGCCGAAATGAACGTTTGTACATCGTGCGTTGAGGGTCAGGACCTGCGTTCGCACGCATGTACGAACCTTAAGACCTAGGCTTCTCTAGGCAGCAAAAGAATTGCGCGACGCAGCAAAATCCCAATTCCTTTGATGTTACCCTATCACAGCGCATGATGATCGCATGCTTATTGTAAAATCAATCAATGGGGATATTTATATCCTGTTATTGTGACTAAATGTCTAAAAATAGCTAACAGTTCTCCCAACAACTCCCCTGTCTATTATAGATCAAGCTACAGTGCTTACAAAATGGCCATTTTGCATCCTAAAAAAGTCTTCCTTAGTGCCCTCTTCTCAACTAAAGGCTTGTACGTTTCTGACGATAAGTCCCGTGTGTGGGCTGAAACGGTCGTTCGTTCGGAGATCCACCAGGTCGGTCCGGCAACAATCCCCGATCAAACATCCGTTGAATACCCAAGTCCAGAGGTATAAATAAAGGATATGAATAGGTAAATTGTACTATGGTAATTTTTATAGTCAGTGTGTTTTATACAGTTCTGTACCCTGGTCTTTCTGGTTGTGTTTGTATATTGTGACTAAATGCTTCAATAGTAAACCATTTAGGTGATTAACATATGTAATGCTATTAATTAGAATCCTTATAGTGGTGTGCATGGATCACTTGTTAATCTATGCTGTGGATCTGGGGTTTAGGTCTTAAAATTAAGAGGAGTAATTGTAATGCTGGGCATCGCAAGTCGATCCCACAAAAGATTGGGCTGGTCGGTTCTTCTGCTGTCGCACAAAAATTTCCCAGTGGATAACTACCTTAAAGCCATAAACTATGGCTGCCTCACTTTTAGACCTGTCTTCAATAAGACATTAAGAGGCCACACTAGAGCGCGCAATGATGCTCAATCGGAGCGCATGCGTTTGCACAAAAAATTCAGATCGAATGCGCTTCGATTAATGTATCACATGTGCAGCGCACTAGTGTGCACTAGTGTGGCCACCACAATTGGATCACACTAGTATTTGCTTCTTGAAGCATGATCAGATCGCACTAATATGGCCTAGCTCATAAGGCTGTGTGATCGCGGGGGCGATCTGTGATGCACGATGTGTAACAGGGTTACATGCAGAAAACTAAAGAGATATATTTTACGTTTATAACACTTCATGCCAACCTTGTCACATTTTACATTTTTAATCAGAGGTTTTAACTTTAAAGGAAATGTACACTGGGAAATAAGTTTTTTTAAATTTGCCCATTACTGGAAACTATAATTCTGTAAAGAATTGTACCATTTTTTTGTTGTTGTTGATCTGTCCCCTATTTCTTTAAATATCCAGTCTGAAACATCTTACATTTCAGCTGTCAATCTTTTAATACATGCCTTGTATTCTAAACTCTTCTGTTATGTTTGCTGTAGCTGGAATAGTGACAGTTGGTACATGAACTGCATTGTGGGAAATTCCCTCTCCCAGTGCTGCCTCATGCTTGCCCTCACGAAGAGTCAGATAGTCTGGCAGGGGGCTGGGGAACTGTGCTTGTGCAAAACAAGTACTGGATTGGTCATGCAGTAATGCGACGAACCGGTGACCGAGCTTGGTCGCGGGCACACCACCCACACCATACAATATTTCTGGCCGACCAATACAAGTCACTGTCGGTGAAAAAATATCTTATGGTGTACCCTTGTAAAAAACTTCAAAATGGTTTTACATTTGTTGTCACAGCAAATTAGTAATCCATTGTTATAGGCCAAACACAGAAAACATCCCTTGTAATTATTAAAGCAACTGTACATACTACAACCCTTATAGGCCCCCTCATGTTTCTGAGTTATTGTTCACCAACCATTATCCTAGACCCCTTTTAAAAAAAGGGTGAGAAGTTTACAGCATAATACTGTATACAGTATGACAAAGAAACATGCTGAGCGTTACTGCTCTATCTTAGAGAGGCTCACACACTGCAAAGGAGGCAGTAGTATGACCATGTTGTGTCACTGACAACAGCTGTTGAAGCACCCTGCAGAGCTGCAAAAACATTACACTAATAGTTTTTTAATTATTACAACTATATTAACGTACCATACTGGCTAAAAGGGGAAGCCTTTGTGATTCTACTGCAGCTGCTGGGATTATTTAACCTGCCATCTCAGCTATATGCAGCAGATATCCATTAGACCATTGGCAGACTGCCTGTTGAGTAAAGAAGAAACTACTATACAGGGTACACCCTTTTAATGTATGATTGTGTTAAGAATTGAATATTTGCCTGGATTTGTTTAAAAATTAAATAGAAATGTTGGTAATATCATTTTCTGAATCTTTTCTTAACAAAATTCTTTTAAAGGGGAACTGTAGTGCCTCCAATTCAAATACCATTAAAAGAGCCCTGACAAACCTTTCAAACAAACCTAAGGTAATGTCTTTAGATGTTATTCCAAAACTTTAGGCTTGTAAAGTTTCACTACCTACCGTATATACTCAAGTATAAACCGAGGTTTTCAGGCTTTAAAAAAAGCCTGAAAATCTTACCTCGGTTTATACTCGAGTCAACCTTTCTCCTACCTTGTACGGCGGCCGCGCAATCCGCATCCTCAGTGCGCAAGTATTTGCAAATAGGGGTATTAAAAGCATGCTGGGAGTTGTAGTTTCCAAACATCTTAAGTGGCAAATACTAACCCCTCGGTTTATACTCGAGTCAATATCTTTTTTCTCCTTTTTTTTAGCTAAAACTAGGTACCTCTGTTTTTACTCGGGACGGTTTATACTCGAGTATATATGGTAATCTGCATTGTCTCTGTGACAGGCATTTGTTATAAGCCCCAACCCAAAAATCTATCTTTTCTGAAGCTAGTTAGACTATTTACACACGGGACAATATTTCGGCCCAATTGAGCAAAATTTGGTATTTTGCAGCACTATCAAACATAGATTATAGGCTAGCCTGCAACACTCACAATAACATACCACAGTAGATCAAGTATATGCAAAATATGAAAATCCTTTAATTCAGAACAGGGACAAGAACATTTAAAAACTTTGCACCTCCTCCACTGTGGCTATTACTATCTAAATTAGTGCCCTAGAGTGATTTATTTGTTTATATTTGGTATTTTATATACCAAATATATACAAAATATATGCAAAATATATATACAAAATATATACAAAATATCATTTGTCCAAATATCATTTTGTCCAAATCGGACAAAAGTATTGGGTGATCGTGTGGCCTCTGGAATCTGTTGCTGTCAACTCTCAATATGAGATCCAAAGAGCCGTCCCTATCAGTAAAGCAGAAAAAAAAACAGCAGTAAAATTAGGTGTGGCCAAAACAACTGTTTGGAACGTTCTTGAAAAAAAGGAACACACTGGTGAGCTCAGCAACACCAAAAGACCTGGAAGACTCCGAAAAACAACTGTGGTGGATGAGAGAAGAATTGTTTCCCTGGTGAAGAAAACACCCTTCACAACAGTTGGCTTTTAGCTTAGATTTAAATACCGGTTTTATTGTAAGCGATATCATATATTGGGGACGCCCAATTTTTAATTATTTGTATCTACGTAATAAATTGGTTTTGTGTGAACAGCATTACACATGTGTGTATTTAATGTGTGTATTTAAATTGGTCTGATGGGTTGGTTTACCCTAGTGGCCACTATAAACCCAAAGGCCCCAAGTGTGGGGCCTTTGGGTTTATTCCCAAGCAACAGTTTTGGGGTGATGGGACAGGAGCACAGCAGCAGGAGATTTTTTAAGCTAAAATAAATGCAAGTTTTTTTAAATACTCTGCTTATCAAATAAGAAACTTTAATATGTTTAGAATTTAGAAGGTTATCAACACTAAAAATTGCAATCACTGATTTGTATGTACAGTTCATTCTATTGAGCTTGTTTGAGTCTTCACATTCCCATTAATATAGTAAATATATGTGACCAAAATCACCAAAAAGAATTTGCAAAACAACAAAAATCTGCATTTTAAATAGGTTTTATCTTCTCTAACCCACCACACTTATAATTAGATAGAATTAGTCAGAGGAACGTTACCTACTAAATTCAAAAAACAGCTTCAAAATGGCTAAACCCATTAGTCTGATAAATCTAAGCACCAAATAAAATACGTTTCTCTACTTTACACACACCCTCTAAAGTCTTACTATGCATGAAAATAAATGGTGCATATGTTCCAGGTCAGATGCTGTAAACAAAGGATTGATACAAACAAATTACATGCTAGAAAGCCCATGCTATTCACTAAAGCCTGACACATGCCATGCAGATTTATGGTCAATTAACAGAGATATGCCATTAACCAAAACGTCCCATTAGTCAGGAACAAACTTTATGCAAAGAGTTGTCTTTCCTTCTCTGACATTCCAATGTGAACATTTTATGAGGATTTGTATGAGGATTTTTTTAATTGCATGCTAACTGTAGAATATAAACAATAAACTAATTTTAATTCAGTCATCATTTATGAAACTACATATTTGGCGAGTTCACAAGACCTGTGATTTCCCCAGCTCGTTTTTAAACATTTGGTTAAAGCCCCACAACTACTTCTGTTACTCATTTTTTTAATCCAAATGTGAAAGATTTTCTCCCCTGAACAATTACCTGTACATTGTAAGGTTCTGCTCTAGTAAGCTGCATTTACATGCATGTAGGAGGATATTCTGTAACTAAAAAGGATTCTGTATTGTTGCCAGTACAATTTACCATCCATGTAGTCTTCAGAGAGCCTTGTGAGCATGTGCATCTATTTTCAACAACTCCTGACATCAGTATTCACTGTCTCTATGCAGAGTATTTTCTTTATGGGTATCTCACACCAATCTAAAAGTCCCCGATACGAATTTGAAAGATGCTTACGGTATTACCCTGCAGTTTATTTTCCAGCCAGAATGAATTGATGACAGCCTACCTGAAACAATACAAAATGGATGAGTTTACCACCGTTTTTTCAAATAGTTTCTAAATGTACCTGAACCTTTTTCATATGCTGTGGCGGCTCAGCAGTCTAAAGTGCTAATTTTAGAAACATACAGCATATGAGGTCACAGGTTCAAATCTTTCAACTTATGAAACAATACAAAATAGTCAACTGATTTTATTTTGTGTATTTGTTTTTGCCTATTGGAATAATGCAGGACTTACAACTTGGATTTTTTTTTCAGTGGGACTAAATGCTCCTGCTTTTATCATTCTGCTATATCCTCTATACCTATCCCAGAGTCTGTTAAGATGCAGCCGATGATGCTCTTTCCCTGCAGTAGGCTAGAAGTGGGCATGCTCAGACCAGCAGTGGGTGGACAAAACAAAAGTGCTGGTGATGGCACAGCTCACAGTGTAAACAGGACGCACCCTTTGTAATGCTGTATGTTTGGGTAGGCTGCAGCTTAGATGCACAATCCTGGAGTCATTTTAAAGGTAGGACTGTGCTCTTGTATGTATGTATGTATGTATATTTATAAAGCGACACTTGGGGATTCAGCGCTGTACACTAACAAAACACAATAAAGAAGTCATACAAGAAGGATAAATATATAGATAGTTCAGTACATAAATATTAAATTATATAAATATAAGTGCTAGAGCTTTGCTACAAGAGGAAAGGAGGTCCCTGCCCCATAGAGCTTACAATCTAATAAGGTGGGTAATATCCAGATATCAATGGAATGGTGTGCATGTATTTGCATGCATGTGTATTTCAGTCAGCCTGCATGTGTGTGTGTGTGTATGTCTGTATGAATGTGTGTATATCTGTATAATTGTGTGTATGTCTGTCTGCATGCATGTGTGTGTGTATGTATGTCTGCATGCATGTGTTTGTATGTATGCCTGCATGGATGTGTGTATGTATGTCTGCATGCATGTGTGTATGTCTGTCTGCATGCATGTGTATATGTCTACATGTGTGTATGTCTGCCTGCCTGCCTGCAAGTATGTATGTCTGCATGATGTTTGTGTGTCTATCTGCAAACATGTGTGTCTCTGTCTCTGTGCAAGTATGTGTATCTGCATGTGTGCATGTCTGTCTGGATGCATGTGAATGTCTCTGTCTGCATGCATGTGTGTAAGTGTGCCTGTCTGCAAGCATGTGTGTATGTATTTTTGTCTGCATCCACGTGTGTATGTCTGCATATGTGTATGTCTATATGTGGGTCTACATGCATGTGTGTATCTGTCTGTATGTGTGCATCCATGTATGTGTATCTCTATATAGGTATGTATATAGATGCATGTGTGTGTCTGTCTGTATGTATGTGTGTATCTGTCTGTGCATGCATGTATGCGTCTCTTAATGTCTATCACCCGTTAATTTAACGGACTTAATTGTCTAGTAGTGTAATAAAGCAAGAAAAAAGCACACTAATGAGAAGTACCAGACAAATTTACTTGGTTTTTATGAAGAAGCGAAGTCATAAACTATGACTTAGATGACACTAAGCTATGATGTGCAATTGCTGCAAACTGACCTAGATAGATTATCAAAATGGGCAGCAGAATGGCAGATGAGATTCAATGTTGATAAATGTAAGGCAATTCATTTGGAGTTTAACAATCCTGGTGCCACCTACACCATAAACAACTCTGTTTTAAGTGAATCTGGACTGGAAAAAGATTTGGGGGTTCTGGTAGATAACAGACTAAAGGTGGCCATACATCTATGCGATATTACTTACCCGACCAAGCGATCACGCTATGTTCATTGATCCTGCCCGAACCGCCTCTCCCAATCTTATATTCGACCGACATGTGATCGAAAAATCCCATTCATTTTGTGATCGCATGTCGGTCGAATACAAGATCAGGAGAGGCGGTTCGGGCAGGATCGATGAACATCGCATGAGTGCTCGGTCGGGTAAGTAATATTGCATAGATGTATGGCCACCTTTAGCTGTAGCAAACAATGCCAGACTACAATGGCTAGAGGCAGCAGATATTGTCTTGTATAAAGAGGGGAATAGATTCAAAAAGCGACATCTTGGGAATGGAAGCAGTTCAGAGAATTGCAGCTAAAATAAAGAAGGGAATGGACCTGAATATGCAGGCAGATTAGGCTGTTTACATTAGAGAAGTGATGTTTGCATGGGGATATGATCACTTTATATAAATATATTAATGGGCCATACAGTAATCTCTCTAATGCATTGTTTACTAATCTGTCATATCAGAGAACACATGGACATCCTCTAAGAATGGAACAAAGGTTAGGAAAGGTTTCTTTACAGTGAAATGTAGTAATGGCAATCGCTTTAAAAGTAGGCTAGATAAGTTTCTAAAACTAAAAAATATTGAGAATTACTGGTATTAATACATTTACTGCAGTTCTGGTTGATCCAGGGATACTTACTGATTGCCATTTGGAGGATTCCCCCCCCCCCCCTTTTTAGCTTTTTTTTTGCCTTCCTCTGGATCAACTTTTAGGTAGGGTTAAAAAGGAGGGTGAATAGGTTAGATTTGATGGACACATGTCTTAATTCAACCTAAATTACTATGTTACATTGCTATGGGCTATAGAACTGTGGAAAATGTGGATCATGTAAGTTATGTGACCCTTCAGCTTCCACGTATAAAGTTAGCCATACACTGCAAATTTACTTCCTGACATTACTGCAACATTAATACAAATTCTTGGCCCAATCATTTTGCAGACAACAATCGATTCCAAAATTAATAAGCAAGGATATGGAAACTTTCCAAACTTTCAGCTCTGTATTTTGATATTAGATAGATTTGATGATTGAATCTATTATTATTATTAATGTGGCTTTATATAGTGCCAACATCTTCTGTAGTGCTTTACAATAACACAGATACATACAGATCAGGCCTTGCTCCGAAGAGCTTACAATCTAAGCACATTTATTTAACACATACAACCTATCAGTACGTCTTTATGATTGTGTGGAAACCTTAAACGTTACGTTCACCGAAAAACGAAAAACCCTGAAATTCCAATATATAAGTCAAACGGGGTAAGAGAACATTCTTACCCCTCTGCTCTGCTGCAACTCAAAAGATTGCTGAACTTGAAACTCTGACAGCTCCCTTCTTCTGCACCTACCCCCCTCTGTGTACCATATACGCATGCATGCATGTTGCATGCAGCTGTTGCCTTGTCAGGAGGAAGAGCTGTCAGCGGCACAATCGCAGTAAACTTCTGAACTGCAGCAGATGGAATTGAAGTAAGAAAGGGAGGTAATTGTTCCCTCTTACCTCACTTACAGGGAGATTCACCCAGAACTCTAGGCATCCCTCCAAGTAGCAGATTTACCGGTGGCTGCTCGGTTTTGGGTGAATCTGAACCACACATAAGTATTTTACACCAGCCATAAACTGATGTTAAATACTTATGTGCACACAGCCTCGTAGCCACCGGTAAATAGACTTGCGAGGGCTGCATGCGTGCCTCATAACGTTACTTGCGCACAAGTCAGCTGCTTAACTTTAAGCCTTAAAATTAGTGCTGCGGCCACCCTTCGCAACCTGTTAACCTGTAAGGGCTCCTTCACACTAGAAACTGACAGAAACTGACAGTAACGCACAGCTTGTGTTTCTGTCAGTTTGTATCTATTTTTTTCATACATTTGTATCTATTTTATCACAATGTGTATTCCATAGATTTCTATAGAAAATGCATGAAAAAACGTACAGAAATGCTGCATGCAGTGCATTTTTTAAACGGACTGGAACGGATTATAACGCAGCAGGTGTGAATGATATGAAATCCTATGGGGTTTTACTGTCTGTCCATTTTTTTAAACGCACATGCGCTTAAAAAACAGATACAAACTGATGTAGTGTGAACGAGCCCTTACACTTATATAAAGGGTCTTGAATTTTTTAATGAACATACCCTTTAAAAGTGTATGGCCAGCATTAGACAGACAGAACAAAAGACGGATAAAGACTTTTTAATCCAAAACCACAACGCTATAAATTCAAAGCATTTACAAGCCATGTACCTTTAATCAGTGCACATACACACAACTTGACAGGTCATTTTGTATGTGCACAGATAATATATACAGTATGTGACAATATTGATAGCTTCCAAATTCTGCTTTAGTCTATAACTAGGGATTCGTTCTAATGGCCAAAAATGGGAACAATTTTTAATGCTTTTTAAATACAGAACCAAAGGTACAATGCAGTTGCTCCGTGAACCTGTTTGCTGATGATAACAGGCCCTTACTTTGTGAAAGGAATTTTAAGAAGGATTTGTCTGATGCAAGCTCCACGATTGAGATGTACAAGTAACTTCACAGACAGCTATACAAACACGAATTCCATTTATTCCCATTTTCAAGCAATGATCCATTCCCTCCCACGGTGAACATAGTAGGTCCCTTGGACTGAAACAGAAGGCAGTAACAGTGACTGAACAGTGCTTTAGTATGCAAGTGTCATGCTTCATCTCATCTGTTTCCATAGCAGCCCTCCAGCAATTTACAGCTCTGGTAGGAAGCTCTTGAAAGCACTACCCCTTCCTTACCAAAGACTGGCGATTTTAATGACCTTTTATGAATAGGGCATTTACAGTATATGAGCAATAAGGAGGTGCATTCAGTTATCCAGATCCAAATATACATAACAACAAGGTAAATGAAGCTTGGACATGATTTTTGTCATGCTCTATAAGGTGCCAAATCTTCCACCACATTAATACAATCTGGAGACTACAGTCAGCAATGCAAACTTTTTTCTTAGTAGTTTTCTAATATAAGAAATAGATCAATGCTAGGTTAACAAATATATATTTTGTCTGGTTTACCTTTTAACACATTAAAGGGGAATGATAAGCACATGCGTACATGAATGTTGCGCATCTGTGCTGTTTCTACGTGAATATATAAGTAAACAGATAAGCTGCTTTTTAATGGATTTTTATAAAAAAACCACTATCTTTAATTGGTCAGTATACTAAAACAAAATAATCTTTTTAAATGTAAACTATAATTCAATTGAGTATTCACTACTATCTGTACTTTTTACATGGGCCAAAATCAGTATCAAGTTCATGCTCATCTCAGCTCCTCTTCCACACCCTTGCCAGTGAGCTGCACATATGTGTATACACAGGCAGAGATTTTGACGCGGATGATGGAAACGAAATTCCGAAAATGTGAAAGCTTTTTGCCCCAGAAAACGTAGACATTGTAAGATCCTTCTCTAGTAAGTTTCATTAATGTACATGTGAAAAGTATATTCTGAAACTAAGAAAGCTTAATTGTTATTGCCAGTTCAACTGACAGCCCATGTAGACCTCATAGAGCCTTGTGAGGGTGAGCACCTATTGCCACACCTCCTGGTCCTACTATTCACTGTCTCTAAGCACATATTTTCTATACAGATGACTTTACACCAATATGGAAGCCGCTGATTAAACGCTGAAATCTGCATGTTGCACTGCAGTTTGTTTTTCAGCCAATAAGAATATCAGACAGACTACTTGGAACAATACAATCTGTTCCTAGTAAAAGGTAAGGATTCTAAATGTAGATGTTTTCTCTGTGTTAGCTCTGGGGTTCAGTAGACGTAAGGTTCGTACACACGTGCAATCGCGGGTCATGACCCACTACGAACGATGTGTACGACCAACTTGGCAGATCTCAGAACGAATGTCCGTTTTGGCAGATAAACGGACCACACACGGGAGCGCTAAAAATGGACCAAAGCAGACAAAAAAATAACTGTCCGTTGTGGTCCGTTTTGTTATGTTTATAGTGTGAACGTTCTTCTTTTAAAGGGGATGTCCACCCCCAAAACTACAATCTCCCCCACTGCTAGTGTAAAATTATTTTGCTGTAGTATAGGGCTCCCTCTCCCACCCCCAACCACTCTATTAGCTTATAAAAAAACTAACCTGATCGTTCTGTACTGCCGGAAGCCGCGTCCGTGATTGGATGCCTCTCAGCCAATCATGGAAGTGGCTGCTGGTCCGGTCCCCTGCTTGCAGTTTCATGCAAGCAGAGGGCCATGTCTGAATGCCGGTGGAACAAGGCAGTGTAAGTACAGATCGGGTTAGTTTTTGACAAATTAATAGAGTGTTTGGGGGTGGGAAAGGGAGCCCTACACTACAGCAAAATGTTAAAAAAGAGGTGGACATGCCCTTTAAAGGGGAACTGTGGTCTCCCAACAAGTTGAGTTTAAATGAAAGGCCAGTTTCCTTCCTTTAAAACGAGCCATCAATCACCTCTCTTAGTGCTCCACAGCCCAAGTTATAATAAAATTACTGACCAGAAAGTTAATGGGTGGGAGGCTGACATGTGACATTCCTAAGGCTGCTCCTCCACCTCACCGCCGGCAAGCACAACCTCAGACTTCAGTGACAGGACAGGAAGTCCCTCCCCCTCCCTGCTTCTCCCACAGAGAAGATAAGGGAATCTATAGACCTATCCTCCCACTATGAGAAAACAGTCTTTTCAGGCAGAGTTCTCACTCTGTTCACTCTCTGTTCTCACTCTGCCTGAAAAGGCTGTTTTCACACAGTTTTCTGAAGGGGGGTCTGAGTGTCCCAAGGCACCAGCGAGTGGGCGGGGCCACATGGGGCTGTAAGGGAAGGGGCCAAGGGGGGCCTGCAAATGGAGGGGCCATGGGATCCATGAGTGGGAGGGACCAGGGGGGCTTGCAAGAGGAGGAGGGCTGCAAGGGCAAAAGGAGACAGTGCAGACTGTGTCATCCACTGACATGGTTTCAGAGCAGGAAGCAGGAAATGCAGGGGACCTGGTGATGCTGCTGCCATATCACACACAAAAATGTTAATATCTTCAAAACTATGCAAACTAAACAATGAAAATACATTCCAAAAATTCTCAGGAGAGAAATTCCTATCAATTTACCTAAAGTCATTTTTGGACCACTGTTCCCCTTTAAAAACACAGTCTATGAGGTTACAGGTTAAAATCCCCAGACTTTTTATTTTCTTTTTTCTGCAAAGCTTAATATACTGCAAAGTTTATGTATGTAAAAAAAAAAACTCTCTTCTGCGTATATAAGACAGGATCTGCTGTGACAAGATCGGTTCCTAACAGAGGAAATACTCTGTAATATACACAGCTTGTTGTATCTTTGTGAATGTGCTCAGCCTGTTGGGACAATATTGTCTGCTAAGTTTAGTTCCCCTTTAAGGAGCATATTTATAAAAGGGCGAAAAGTCCCGAAAAGTTTTTGCTTTCGATTACCGCATGGTTTTTCGCCAAAAAGCTAGTTAACGCGATTTAAAAAGGTGGCGTTAACGAGTGGCAAAAACTTTTCCGCAACCTATCGCTAAAACAATTCCGCCATACTTCGCTATACATCGCAACGGTAATTTGAGCGAAAAGGGAGCGAGAAACGCATAACGCGATTTAGAAAAAGCGAAAAGTGTGTTTTCGCCTTAAATGGAGCGGAATATTATCGCGAAAAGGCATCTTTTTACCATGTTTGGTATACATTTAATTTGCCTTTTTCTTAACATTTTTAGCTTGGACTTTAAATGAGGTCTGCTATTTTGTCTTTCACGTGCATGCACCCGCACCCCCTTTTTTCTTGGTGCTTTTTAGAGGTCGCAATGTAGGCTCATTTTTGCATTTCCAATGTGAGGCCAATTGTTAGCATTCAGGGTGTGTGCTTTATGCTCTGCTTTTTGGTAGTGTTCAAACAACTCATTCTGTCCATTCGCCTTTCGAATGCGCATTTACGTTGTTAATAGGTGTGTTGTCAACTTTATTGTTTTTCTTTCTCTGTATTCTCCCAATTTTTGCTAAATTGAAATATAGTGCCAAGAATGTTGAACAGCTGGCTAGCCGGTAACAATGATTGGATGTGGTTTTCACTTCTTTTGCTACAAATTTCACATAATTATAAATAAAAAACGAAAAGAAGTCCCAAAAAGGGTTGTTTTCGCTGCAGTGTTCACCGTTATTAACTAGGCCAAAAATGTAGACTTTTATAAATATGCCCCTAAGAGTTTTCCAATGTAACATAGTACAATCAATAAAAAGTTAACAAAGGTAATATTGGCACATGGTTGTGTTTTCCTTATCTATTAATTGTTGTACAAACAAAACTTTAATTACCGTCTTGTTTTTTCACAGATCTATGTAAACCATTTTCATACATCCTGGAATAAAGCCATTTACCTGACATTAAAAGCCCATGGTTATGCTTTAGCAATTCCTACCCAAGGGATCAAACATGCAGTATATCCATCTGCCCTTCCCTTACAAGTATAGCTATCACTGTTGGACTAGGGAAGGGTTATATAGGTCACTTCAGGCAGTAAGAGTCATGAACCTTACCAAACTTGCCCTCCCTTTCCTATTTCACCTATCTTCCATCAAATATGCAGGGAGTCCAAGAGGAATAAACCTGCCAGTCTCAGAAAAGACCCAGGCAATCCTGCCACAATGTGTGGTCCAAACTAAACAGCACCATTGGGCAACCTAAGATCAATATGGGCATTAGATTAACATGCTAGATTCATACTTTTTAGTATTTACCACAGCAAGTCCCCCCTTCTGTTCCACAGCCAGTGTCCCCCCCTGTCCCGCAGCCAGAGTCCCCCCTTTTTCCCGCATCCAGAGTCCCCCTCTGTCCCACAGACAAAGTCCCCCCCTCTGCCCCACAGCCAGAGTCCCCCCCTCTGTACCACAGCCAGAGTCCCCCCCAGTGGCATAACTATCGCCCCCCGCCGCCCCCACGATCGCGGGGGGCCCGGTCGATAGTAGGGCCCGCCACAAGCCCCTAATTTGCGCAGGACGAGCCGGTTTTAAACAGGTGATCACGCGTATTAATGAAACATACGCGCAATCAGCTTTTTAAAAGACCGGACCCCAACTTCCGGTTTAGTTCCAGAACTTCGGGTCCGGTTTTAAACAGCTGTTTAAAACCGTCTCGTCCTGCACTCGCGGCGGTACGCCCCTGGTCCCCCCCTCTGTCCCACAGCCATTGCCCCCCCTCTGTCCCACAGCCAGTCTCCCCCCTCTGTCCCACAGCCATTGCCATCCCTCTGTCCCACAGCCATTGCCCCCCCTGTCCCACAGCCACAGTCAAAGAGACATATAGATAGATATAGCCAGATTTGTTCTTGTCTCTAATCTTCTCCTAGATAGCTGGCAGGCAGCAGAGATCGTACACAGGACGTTTTAAAGCTCTTTCCCCTCCCCTTCCTAATGTGCATATTAATGCTGATAAGAACCCTTTCTATGGAGGGAAACGGTCAGGGGTTGGCAACAGTTATATTGTAAGGGAGGACTGAGGACATCAAGCGGCCAGTAGAGGCAATTGCAGGGACAGGGACACACACACACAGATTCACGGACGCACCTTTAGGGTTTTATTATAATAGATAGCCTAACACATGTGGTGTTTTTTCCAGCACAAAATATGGTAAATAGTGTAAAACTCATCCAGTTGAATTTTCTCTATTTAATTAAAAGGACAAATTTTTTAGTATTGCTTATTTTCAGCAAACTTCAGCTAATTATCAAACCATTTACATTAATATGGGAACATACCATAGTATGTAGCGCTCTTTGTCATTACGATGTCTAGTGATCGCAAAATGGCGAAAATATCGATCGTTTATAAATGTGACCCTTAATGTTGATAAATTTAAGGTGATGCCTCTTGGACTTCCTTGTCCAATCCTTGTGCTGCTTATACTATAAGTGGCTCTTTATAAATTGAATCCCTGTTGGAAAAGGATCTTGGAGTTTTGGTGGATAACAAACTTAAAGGTAGCAAGTAGTGCCAGGTGGCAACAGCTTGAGCCAACTATATATTGTCTTGTATAAAGAGAGGTATAAATTCAAGGGAGCAAATGTTATTCTCCCTCTTTACAAAGCATTGGTAAGGCCTAATTTGGAATATGCAGTGCAATTTTGGAATCCTGTGTACCAAAATGACATCTTGGAAATGATTCAGAGAAGGTCAACTAAATTAATAAAGGGAATCAGGGAGCCTGAATATGAAGACAGATTGGGTTAGTTATGTACACTAGAGAAAAGGCGTGTGCGTGGGGATATGATTACTGATACTGATACATTACTGATGTATAAATACATTAACGGGCCCTACAATAAACAACTGGGGCATTGCTCACCAAAAGAACATGTAAGAGGACACGTGGACACCCCTTAAGACTTAAAGAAAGAAGTTTAGTCTTCAAGTTCCAATTTTTTTTTTTACTGTGAGAACGGTAAAACTATGGAGCTGTGTTTCAGTGGACATGGTGATGGTGGTTGGGATGGTGGGGTTTTTATGCCTTCTTCTGGATCAAAAGTTAGGCAGAAAATATGAGTATTGCTCAGTAGGTTGGAGCCAATAGAATCCTATTAAAAGGAAAGGAACAAGTACCTAACTCTCAAAAGTACCCATGAGTAGAACTCAAATGCTTGTGGCTGTTTAATAGAAAGTTAGTTTATTGGCACAATTGCAAAAGGACACAATTCACAAATAATTATACCTAGCATAATATAGTATAAATGCAGTTCTATCTACACATAAAATGCTAATTTCAGGATTAGATATGATACAGTATGCAGCAGATAAAAATATCTTATATAAATAGTCCAGCAGTAATTCCCCTATCAACCCTGGTAGTAAATGATTATGAGGATCATCAGCTAGTAAGACACAGCCTGTACAATAAAAGAATGGATACTTCAAAAGCAACAGATTTGCAATATAAGTTCCACTCCAAATAGGATGCAATGTCGAATAGTAAAGATGCTACTGTATATAATATGGTATATCAGGCAGCTTATCGGACCGTTGGGGAGCTCACTTCCAAACAAACATAAGGTAGGTAGGTAACAGATTACATCAGGCAGCACAGCTGATTACGGGACTTAAAAAAGCAGCGCTATGGATGTAGGAATACACTTTAACTTAAGACTGCAGCTGCCATCACTCATGGCAGTCCGAGGGTGCAATAGTCCCAGTAACTAACCTGCTGTTTCATCAGGTGACACCCGATGAAGGAAAGAGTGTGATCCCCGAAAATGTAGTGTGTATGATTCACTTGAATAAATATATATTCACTTTAGTGTGCATCTCTCAATCTTTTTCGCTCAGGCCATTATATGCTACAAGTCTCTACATTCAAAGGTATCCCAGGCAGAAGACCGACGCACGTTTCCATTACAAGTGAGTCTCGGCTTCCTCAGAGTCTCTGGCTGGCAGCGTTTGAGGACTCTATCAGGGTGATTTACCCAGTGGCGCTGGGCAATTATATGGCGTGTTAAAGTCGCGCTAACCCTTTAGCTACCAGTTAGTGCGACTTTAACTCCATGTTAGCTCCAGATGCGTGGGTTACACAAAAGATAGCCACGCATCTGGTGCTCTCAATTCAATACATGTTTTTTTGTAATGTTGTGCCCTAATATATATTTATAGAAAATATATAGAAATATGATTCTCCCTCTTTACAAAGCAGTGGTAATGCCTCATGTGGAGTATTGAAATCACCATATATAAAAGCCACATCTTGGAAATTGAGTTCAGAGACAGGCAACTCAATTAATAGGGGGAATGTAGGGTCTGACTATGCAGAAATATGAGGGGCGCTTGCACAGGGATATGATCACATACTAATGGGCCATATAATAAATTCTCTGGTGCATTGTTCACTAAAAGGTAATTTCAGGGGGCTCGTGGACATCCTTTAAGATTAGAAGAGAAGAAGTTTCATCTTCTGATTAGAAAGTTTTTTTTTACCATGAGAATGGTGAAACTGGCTTCCGGCAGATATGGTAATGGCAAGTTCATTAAATAATTAAGAGTGGGCTGGATTAATTTCTAAAATTCAAAAATATTGAAAATTCCTGGCATTCCTAATACAGATAGTTCTTGTTCATGCAGGGATCCCTTCAGATTGCCATTTGGAGTCAGGATGGGATTCCCCCTTTCCAGCTGTTTTTTTTCCTTCTTTTGTATCAATGGTTTGGTACAGTATGGTAATGAGTAGGCTATAAAGGATGGGCTAGATGGACGTATGTCTTTATTCAACCTTCCATTAGAATGTTACTATGTAATATTATAATAACATTTCAATGCATTGTGTTGTGTAACGTTGCACTGCATTGATTATAATTACATTTAATTACAATATACACTGTACAATACATAAAATATAGGTAATTACAACATTAAAGGGCATGTCCACCCCCAAAACTATAATCCCCCCCATTAATGGCCCCACCATGTAGTGTAATAAAATCCTTACCTCACATCCCAGCTCCATATGGTTCTCCTGTAGTCCCCCCCCCCAAAGTCCCAAAAACTGCCCACCAGGAGGACAGCAGAGTCCGTATAGGACTCTGCCTCCTGTCTCGCCTCCGGGAGAAGTTTGGCATGCGTACTGCAGCCCTTCTCCCCCCCCCCTTCCCTCCCTCTCCCTCCCGTTTTGCGATCCCCCCCCCTACCATAAAACCCCTTGTCCATGTATTAGTATTTCTTCCCCCAGCCCCAACCGCTAAAAAATAATTTTAAGAAAGTCCCCAGAACTCTACTTACCTTCCCTCTCTCCCCCGGCATTCTGAGAAGCCGGCAGCCGCGTCCGTGATTAGCTGCCTCTCAGCCAATCACAGATGCGGCTGCCGGTCCCGCCCCCTGCTTTCAGTGTCTTGCAAGCAGAAGGCTGGGCCGGGCGTCGGAGGAGAGAGGGAAGGTAAGTAAACATCGGGGCACTTTCTTAAATTTATTTTATAGCGGTTGGTGCTGGGGGAAGGTATACTATGATATGGGGGAATTTTTTTATAAGGGTGGACATGCCCTTTAAGTACGCAGGAGGGCCTCCCACAAAAGAACCACAACATTTTATAAAGTAGACTGATCCTGGAAACAGAAAGAGATTTAAAGTAGTAAGACATACCTAGCTGATGTGAATCCCCAAATGTATCAGTTCTTTATACCCATGGGAAATCATTCATACCTAAAAAACACAAAACACACATCCAATATTATTTACCATGGTTAAACCTGTGCTAAGTGAAATATACTTAACACTTACATGGCTACAAAGATTTAACCCTTCTTGATATTTACACAGAATACAAGATTTGTTTTATTTGTGTAGCTGGCATCATTAAGCAATCTTAAATGAATACAGACAGATGTTCATAGGGGACTTTCCTGAAGTGTTCTCTCGTGTTTTAATTAACAGGTTTTCATTCTCTTCTAAAATGAATCAGTCTGCATTGTTCTATCCTGAACTGTATAAAATCTCTGCAGAATGATTTATGAACTCACTCTCTTTCCTAATGCTATCTGATCTGTTATAATCATTCCCACAGTACACTGCTAGAAAGCACAAGCAGCGCAGAACATTTTTGTGGGGTTGGTTATTTAAAGAATAGTTCACTTGAAAAGCAGTTGCCGAAATGCATTGAATGCTTATTGAATGTTCACACATGGAGGTGGTAAAGGTCCTGTGTAATTATAGGCAAAAGGAGACACTCACTTCAAGCCGTAGTTAGTGCCCAGGTGCTGTATGATGAAGATACAAAAAAGCATTGATGTCAGCGCACTCCTGGGTCTTATTCAACAGTTTATTAACATGCAAAAGTGCAACAAAGTGCAGGCGACGTTTCTGTCTTGTGTTCCTTTCTCAAGCCAAACATTGCAATTACCAACAGTGCATTCAAATAGACAATAACTCCACCCATATATCACATGTATATATGAAATACATATATATTGAAATGAAATGTATATATCATATATATCATGAAACATTCACAAACTCTTAAAGGGATATATCTATCACAAACTCTTAAAGGGATATGTATTAACCCATACTGGTATCAATCTATGCATACAAAGTGCTGTGTGCCCCTATAGTCAATCCAATACAATATCACAAAAAAAAATCATTAAAAATGATTTAGCTAGTGCTACAAGTGCTGTTTATAGTGAATAAATGAAGTGAATAAATAAAGTGATTTAGAACCAAGTAATATCAATTCCTCATTTTTCTAAGCCAAATGTAAACCCCTTATCTAAAATGCATTTACCAAATTACATATTAACATGTAAAATAATAGGCCTGTATATATTAATATTAAGAACTCATCTATCATTAAGAAAACATTTCAAAGAATATTGTTCATTTAGACTATTAGGATGTATACTATCAAGGAACCTAAGCCAACGTGTTTCTGTTCTTAATAATATTTTTGAGCGGTACCCACCCCTTCTCAAGGTTGGGACATGATCGATACCTGAAAACCTAAAGTCACTAAGTTTATGTCCAAATTCAAGAAAGTGTTTTGCCATTGGTTTGTTAGCCTTTCCATCTTGGTATGCTCTCATGATGGCTGACTTGTGTCCGTCTATCCTCAGTTGAAGGGATAAGCCCGTCTTGCCAATATACATGAGATTGCAAGGACATATAATTATATATACACTACATGTGTAGTAGTACACATAATAGCTTTTCTAATATTAATTAATTGTCCAGTGTGTGGGTGTTCAAATTGTTTAATAGGATTCATGAATTTACAAGATGTACATTTGGAACATTTGTACGATCCCGGTTGTTTTTTGGGTAGCCAGGTAGGTGTTGGCATGTAGCTTTCAACAGGGTCGGTTTTCAGCAGCAAGTCCCGGAGATGTTTTCCCCATCCAAATCCAATACTTCGACTGAGGATATATATATGCAACATGAAGAAGGGAGGAAGCTCCCCGAAAACTAATCTATTAAGAAAACGATTGTTAGTGCAAATAAAAAGCGTATCACATACTATACTTTCTCATCTTTTTGTTATATATATATAGGTTCAGCAACCCCCCCCCCACACCTATTTTTCACAAAGATGCCCCTGAAGACACTTACCAGACCTAGTCTCTCGCCTCCTGGGTGCTTCCTGGTCATGGCTTTCAGGTAAGCGGAGATAAGCACAACCAGGAAGCAGAGAGGGGTAGCGCAGCTTAGGGGTGAGGGACCAGGTCTGATAAGTCTCTTCAGGGTCATCTTTGTGAAAAATGAATAAATCGAAAATTAAGTTGGGCGGGGGGGTTGCTGAACCTAAAGATATAATTTTATTTCATGCTGGACATGCCCTTTTATTTAGTTGCCCTTCTCTGAACTCTTTCCATGTATTTATTTATAGGTTGAGATTAAACAAAGTTATTTTAGTATACCTCTTTATATATAGTTTATCTGCAAAGCTGCTGATTTCAGAGCAAAAGCTATGGGCTAGTTAGATATTATAGCATTTATCTACATGTATTAATGTTTTAGCTTTATTTCTTTTCAGTAAGTGTATTTTGCTGACCACAGTAGAATATTCCTGAGACTCCACATCCTTCTCACAATTCAAGTTATGGCTGTTTAATAACCTCTTCTGAGGAACTCTGAATAACGAGCAATTTCTTTAGCAGTTTCAAAATTCCATAAATAAACCTATGCATAATATTGTATGTGATTCATGCTTCACAGCTGTCTTCAGAGAGAATATCCAAAGGCAGCAATGAAATTCACAGATTTTAACTCAAATGCAAATGTTCAGTTTAAAAACTGCCAATCCTGCTACTGATCTGACAATAGACTTAATGTGCAGCTGAATTTTGTGCTACAGCATCAAAGATGTTATTTTCCAAAGAGCTTGGTGGACAGCTCACACAACATATCAAGTTCCATTTTAAAACTTTGTTACAATTTTCGCTTTACCTTTTCCCCCTTAGTACTTATAGAATTATTGTAATATTGGAAAACATAGGTTCAGTTATGCTTGTGAAGGTTCTCATTCATCCAGGTCATGGTATATCTGTTGTATTCAATTAGATCAACTGGACTTGAAATGTAGTTCTTGAAGACGTTTCGCTAGTCATCCGACTGGCTTTCTCAATTCAGAATGACTTGTACAAGAATCTGTGGCAATTATGTACCCTGGAAAATCCCAATTAGCATATCACAGCCAGGTGTTAAGGGTGTGATTAGATAGTGGCTAAGAGGTGTTATAGGAACGCCCAGAGTAAGGTGTTAAAACAGCATTGTACATGGCAGACAGTTGGTGAGTTTGTACGGCAATATGAAAAGACAGCAAGGAAATTGCCAGACTACAGAAACCACCTGCGATTTAACCTCCGATGCAGACAACAAAGGCTAGTACCATGCAGTATACGTCTGGATTCCACGGTTTAAGGCATCAGAGCCAAACAGATACTGCAAAAGGCTCAAACACAGCTCCTAAGTGAACGGGTACGACAGACACATTTTACAGTCGATGCTTTAATGCACAACATTAGTCAACTAGAACAGAACCTGGCCTCACAGCTGCCTGTGTCCATCTGGGAAAGAGTGATGGAGTTCACCAAACAAGCACAGCTTTCTCAGCACTGTAAGGGCAAACAAAGGCAACAGAACAAGTTCTCTATTTTGTCATCCCAGAACAGCCCCAAAGGAGAACAACTACCTTGGATACAAAAGGAGGGAAGTGTCACTTCATCAAGCCATCCCTGTGGTGGATATTATAGCAGCCACAGAAGCCTCTATCCACAGTAATAAGGTATCACAGAGTGAGGCAGAACAACTTCGCCTTAAGGTATCTGCAGCCTTAGCCAGTGCTAAAACTCCTTCATCTAACCTGACTACACAGGAAAGAAGAGCCTTAACATCCCTCAAGAAAGATTCCAGTATCACCATTCTACCGGCAGATAAAGGAAGATGCACAGTGGTACTCAACACCTCAGACTACCATGATAAGGTGACCATGCTCCTGGCCGATAACAACACATATGAGGCTTTAACAAGGGATCCCACCAGCCGTTACAAGAAAAGAGTCATAGACTTACTACAACAGCTTCAAAAGGATAAAGCCATTGACCGAGCAATGTATCATTGCCTCTACCCTGGTGAGGCACATCCATGCATATATGGACTCCCAAAGATACATAAGGAAGGGGCCCCAATAAGACCTATAGTCAGCAGCATCAACTCTGTAACATACAAGGTGGCAAAATATCTAGCTAACATCTTAGGACCTTTGGTGGGAAGTTCTAAGCATCACATCCAGAACTCTCAGGATTTCACCAACAAGATTGAAGATATAGTACTCGGTGTAGAAGAAACTATGGTGTCCTATGATGTGACATCTCTCTTCACTTGTATACCCACCAAGGAGGCTGTTGACATGGTGAGAAAACGGCTGGGCCAAGACAGCACTCTTACCAGCAGAACTGATCTCAACCCAGAACAGGTGTGTTCTTTGTTGGACTTGTGCCTGAATACCACCTATTTCAAATACAGGGATAAGTTCTATATGCAAAAACATGGATGTGCTATGGGATCTCCAGTTTCACCTATTGTGGCCAACCTTTACATGGAGGAGGTAGAAACACAGGCGCTTAATACCTTTAAGGGCATAGCACCCAGCCACTGGTTCAGATATGTTGATGACACCTGGGTTAAAATCCACCAGAAGGAAGTACAAGCCTCCACAGAACACATTAATGCGGTGGACCAAAACATTAAATTCACAAAGGAAGAGGTACAAAACAACAAACTGGCTTTCTTGGACTGCTTGGTAGAAGTTAAGGAAAATGGAAAACTGGAAGTAGAGGTTTAGAGAAAACCAACACACACAGATCAGTATTTGATGTTTGACTCCCACCACCCTTTAGATCACAAGCTGGGTGTCATCAGAACCCTGCAACACAGAGCCGAGAACATCCCCACTAGCACAGAGGCGAAGGCTAAAGAAATGAAACATCTCAGAGGAGCCCTTAAAACTTGTGGATATCCAGACTGGGCCTTTGTCAAAAGAAGTAGAAGGAAAGAAAAGAACACGAATACCAACAGTAAAGGGGAAAAGCAAGACAGGAGGAAGAACATGGTCATCCCATATGTAGCAGGGGTCTCCGAGAAATTAAGAAGAATTTTCAAAAAACATCGTATCCCTGTCTGCTTTAAACTGAACAACACACCTGAGGCAGCAATGGTACATCCGAAAGACCCAATACCTAAACACAAGAAAAGGACATCATATATGCAGTGCAGTGCATGAAGAATGCTCTGATTTGTATGTGGGGGAGACCAAACAGCAACTGCATCAACGTATGGCCCAGCACAGAAGAGCCAATTCCTTGGGTCAGGACTCAGCCGTGTTCTGCATCTTAAGGATAAAGGACATACCTTTGAAGATTGTAATGTTAACATACTGGCGAAGGAACGGACTGGTTCAAGAGAGGTGTTAAGGAGGCCATTTATGTGAAAATAAAGAAACCAGCCTAAATAGAGGGGGGGGGTTCGACACCAACTGTCTGCCATGTACAATGCTGTTTTTAACACCTTACTCTGGGCGTTCCTATAACACCTCTAGCCACTATCTAATCACACCCTTAACACCTGGCTGTGATATGCTAATTGGGATTTTCCAGGGTAATAATTGCCACAGATTCTTGTACAAGTCTTCTGATTGAGAAAGCCAGTCGGATGACTAGCGAAACGTCTTCAAGAACTACATTTCAAGTCCAGTTGATCTAATTGAATACAACAGATATAGGTTCAGTTACACTTAACATATAGACTTGACATTTTATATTAAAAAAGCACAAAAAAAATCTGATGATTCACTTAAAGGACAACTAAAGCCACAGAACAACACTGAATCAGAAGGCAGGACACCTTGATATAAACCCAGTAATCTGTGTCTTACCTCTCATTTTGATATGGGCGCTGGGAAATTTACCTAAATAACATATGGTTTGTGCTTTACTTCACAGCATTCTAGTATCACACAGTTTGGTCAACGACCACTATGTTCTGCACATGCTGAGTCCTTAGCTATGGCAGAAACTTGTTACAGTTAGTCACACCCATTAATAATCTATAGCCAATCCTTTTACAGTACAGAAAAAGCAAGGAAACATGTGACTGAGGTCAGGAGGTATGGCCTGACACTGCACATACACACAGATACTTCATCCAGTTCTTAACAGGCATAAACAGGTATAAAAATTTTGGTTTAGTTCTCCTTTAATATAAGCAATTTTGATATACATTCCCTTTTAGAAAACAGGTGCTAATCTTATTACAAATTCTGCCTACTTTTTATCTTTCTTCGGGATAGATTATCAGTATGAGTATGTTTCCCTACATATTTTAAGTACAGAGATATATATTTCACAGAAATTGTATTAGACACTATTCTCTGCTCTCTGGGCAAGTCTCCCATTACAGATTTACCAGAGACTGTGCGACTCTGGAATCTCACCCACATGTAAGTATTTAATGCCAGCTATTAGCCAGCATTAAATACTTAAGTGCAAAGAGCTGCACAGCCTCTGGTAAATAGGTTTGCGACGGCCGCGTGAGTGCCTCTTCCTGTACTCGAAGACAGCCACCACAAAGCAAGAATTAGCGCCATGCTAAACGATCGTAAATCGGTTAGCGTGAGATTAAAGGCTGAAAGGAGCGCCTGCAGTGCTCCTTGGTGAATGACCCTGTAAAACAGTTAGACAACCTTCAAAACCTTACAGGGCGAATTACAAAGAGCCGCTATCAATAAGTTTGAAAGGCCAGTTTCCTACCTTTAAAATGAGCCACCTCTCTACGTGCTCCACAGCCCAAGATATACAGAAATGACTGACCAGAAAGTTAATGGGTGGGAGGCTGACTAGTGACATTCCTGAGGCTTCTCCTGCACAGTGCTACCGGCAAGCACAGCCTCAGACTCCCTCAGTGTGTGAGGGAGACAAGAAGTCCCTCCTCCTCTCTGCTGTGTGAAGTCCTGACAAAGAAGGTAAGGGAATCTACAGCCCTTCTCTTTCACTGTGTGAAAGAGGCTGTTTCCACAGAGTTTTCTCGGGGGGGTCTGAGTAACCCATGGCACCCGTGAGTGGGCAGGGCTTAGACACCCATGGGTGGGCGGGGCTTAGGCAACCACAAGTGGGCGGGGCTTAGGCACCCATGAGTGGGCGGGGCCACGACACCCACAAGTGTGCACGGCCACGGCACCCACAGGTGGGCGGGGCCACATGGGGCTGTAAGATAATGGGCCATGGGGGACCTGCAACTGGAGGGACCATGAGTGGGAGGGACCAGGGGGGCTGCAAAGGGGAGGAGGAAGAGCAGGAAGCAGGAAGTGCAGGGGACCTGGTGATGCTGCTGCCATATCACACACAAAAATGTAAATATTTTCAAAACTATGCAAAACAAACAATGGAAATATATTGCAAAAATTCTCAGGGGAGCAATTCCTATCAATTTACCTAAAGTCATTTTTGGACCACAGTTCCCCTTTAAGAGCAGGGTAACCGTGGTTTCGTGGTGCACAAAAACTGACGCAACCAATGCACCAAGCCAGTAGCGCCTTTTTAGGATGGACTATTTAACTGCATCAAATAGTTGGCGCTACGGGGTTAATAGAGAGTGATAGCAGCTCTCTATACTTCACCTCATACGTTTTTCCATATTATGGCTTTTAAAAACGAACAATAAGAGCTAGGCCACACTGGTGTACTTCTTAAGTGCACAATTGCATTTTGCTTCCTATTAGCAGGTGAGAATTGTGACAGTGACAGAAACAGTAAAGCACCAGATTCTTGTATCGATCTTTTACATTATTATATAGTAAATCTAAATATTGTTGATATTACCCATGGTGCTTAAGTGTGGCTGTAAATAAAAGAAAAGTAATCATTGAATTATTTCTAATATACTTGACTGAGTCTTCTTACATTTCTGTATTTCACTTGATTAACCGGTTACCATAGGTCGCAAGGTTCCACACCCAAGAATGTATTCCCACTATCTCAGTCATTGTGTATGTACCTAGGTTCCATACCTCAAGTGGTGGAGAGTTACCGGAAGAGAGCGCTTTATACCCACATACGCATTATATTTTAGTAATCAATTGAGACTCAAAGAGGTCCAATTGCTTCCACCTGGCAACTAGAAGGTTGCGAGTTGCTGCACATATACTGTGTGTTAATTTATTACTTGTGGTTAAAATCCAGGGCTCTAGTGACTATAAAAGCCTTCAGAGATTTTTTTTTATATACCTCGGCATAATCTCACAAGCACTGCTTTAAATCTGCCCTCAAGGGGTAACCCCAATAGCAAAGAGGAGAGAAAGTGGGGTAAATCTGAGCAAACTTACTAGGTGATAAATACCAGCGATTCAGAGCATTTTTGAAGAAAAAAATATCAGGCCACTGGGTCACAGCTAATGTTTTCCAAACAGGTCTCCCACGTAGTCATAAAGGATAGTGCTGGTTTATGTCTATAAATATTTAATTAGCAAGCAAATCTGGGAGATTACGTGGGAGCTAGTTATAAAGTTACACAGAGATATATATTACCTAGACAGTTTTAACTGGTTAACCTAAAGAATTATCTTTTCTTCTATTAATCCCTTCATCTTGTTTTTTTTGGCATAATGAAATCATTTTAAAGAGAGGAATGTTTTATTGAGTTTGTCACTTGCAGTGAATTTGGGGTAAATGTGTACAGATTCAGCTGCAATTTAGATCTGGAGATGAATAAAGCTTTTAGGTTTAGCTCTCCTTTAAAAAGGCCTTACTTATTTTGTAGGTATGACATATAAATATATGCACATATAATATAATAATGTCAAATATTTTTTTCTTTTAACAGCACAGCCCAGAAAAAATGCTTTACTCTGAAAGTCTTATTTTGAAGTTAAATAACTTGACAGCAATTGTATCCCAAGGAGATAAAAATAACCTTAATTCGTGTTTGCTTGAATGTTGTTACCCTTTAATGAAGGCTCATTTGCTACTTCATTGCTTATTTGTCATATTGCTGTCAACGGCATCTGCTTCTAAATCAACGTGTCAGATCACTGTATACAAATGCTGTGAAAGTCAGTAAATGCCCTTTAAAGTATTAAGTAAACAAAACAATAAAACTGAATAGTTTGTTACTCTCCATACATTTTTTTATTTGCCAATAAAACATTCTTACTAAATTTAAAGGAATAGTTCACTGGGAAAGTGAACTATTCCTTTAATGGATTGATTGAAGAACGGGAGGTTAAGGAGCTATGCCTTACCTCCCATTCTTAAATCAATTTTTGTGGAGCCAGGAATGAATGAGAAAGAAACTTACCTTTCACGTGATCCACCACGGCCACATTGACAGGTCCCGACCATGTCCTAATTCAGTTCAACTATAGCGAGCATGCACAATAATGCGTGCTATAGATGAACAGAACCAGGAAGCGATCGGAAATTTCAGTGTGACAGCGGACGATCGCGCAAAAGATAATTTTCTTCTACCTTTGTTCCTGACTCCACTGAAATTGATTGAAGAACACGAGGTAAGGCATATCTTCCTAACCTCCTGGTCTTCAATCAATGCATTAAAGGAATAGTTCGCTTTCCCAGTGAACGATTCCTTTGAGGTACAGTATGTGAAATCATAATAAGTGATATTTTTATCTACACTCAAGGCAAGAGTGAAATGTTAAACAAACAAGAACAGTCCAGAAATCCAAGAATATGTGTTATCAGGACAAACACAAACAGAGAGAATAGCTCCAGCCCCAACAGCAACATGTAAACAAAGCAATTATCACAAGTAAATTTAGCTTAAGGGTTTCCCACTGCATATTATCCAGAATACAAGTTGAGGATAGAGTAGATTAATGTGCCTTAATCTATGTACACATGGTTCAATATTATGACCTGATCGACCACTGCAACCAAATCTTTTATTGAAAAGTTTTAGCAATTTTGTCCAATTATAGCGAAAGAATGTGTCAGAGACATTGAAAAATGTTGCCTGATCGTATGGTTTTAAATAGATCATGCAATGGGTCACGGCAGTGTATGGGCACCTTAATATTTAGACATTAGTTTAGATCAGTGTAAAAGGACCAAATTTTGGAAATTTGGAAATGGTGCTGTGCTCTAAAATCCATCTAAAACCCACGTTAACCTGATATTTCATTGGATTAACGTGGGTTTTAGACGGATCTGGGCCATATTGAATCTCCCCCAAAGATAATTGCAAATTGAATATTACACAATTTACAATGCAGCACCTACCACAAGGAAAGTTTGAAGCTCTATTATTTGCAAAAATATGGAAACTATAAACAAAGTACTGTAGACTGCAGCACACCACATCTAGCAATATTATGAAGCCATTAGTGAATAAAGCCTCATGTGTCTTCAAAGCACTTTTTTTTTCAAATAAAATCAGAAAAACTGAATACATACATACTGAAAATGACAAACTTTAATTTTCACAGAGGGATCTAGCTCTTCAGAGAGTGTCACTCATAATTTATACTTATAGAACAAACTATTAAACTGAACAATTTCCCCATATGCAGCTATAAAAATTCAGAGAAAAAAAAGGAGATGCGCAGACAGCTAAAACTTAAATTCACTACAAGATGCTTGTGTGTGAACTACATCTGTACGTATGAGGACAGGTGCAAGTCTGTGTGTACAGAAGGTATGACTGTCTGTGCATGTAATTATCTGTTCATAAGAGAGAAAGAAAGCTAAAGCCAAAGGAAGAAAATGGAATAAATACTGCAAAATAAAATTGGAAATGCCTTATACGCAAAGATTATATGAATGTTGTCCAGTCACTCACAAGAAAGCCAGAACATTGACAGGCTGGTCAAATTTGAGCCGGAAAACAGTGAAAAGTATGTGTGTAACTAAAGGTAAAAAAACAACTTGGGCAAGAAACTAAGTACATATTACATAATGCACCAACTTAGATTACTCAGCGTAATGCACCTACTCAGAGTAACAACATCCCAATGACAGTGGATGAAGATACATGATTTAAAAGTTGTCCCATGGGGGCTGCCATCTTTGCTCCTCCTCTTGTATCCCCTGGGTATCACACATGCCCAATAGCCATGTCTTAGGGACTGAGGATAAATGGAAAACTCAACTCTATTTTGCATGTATACTTACTTATCAGAACTAGATAATGCTGCACCTACATTAGATTATAAATAGTAATACACTAAAACTATGCAAATGAATTTTAAAAGAAAAAGCTTGCTAAATCCAGTTTAAACTGAACATTTTAAAATATAGCTATGTTTACTTTCTTTTTTTCTAGATGGTAGGCTGAACAAAACAACTCTTTTCTAGGAAATTTTAAGCCAATTTTTTTGTGCTTTCCAGGTTGAATCCTACCCTCCAACAATGTGCTGCATTACTGTACAGTATTTCACTTTCCATTTGGATTTGCTTGCTCTGTGTACTCTTCTCAACAGGTGCAGATGACAGAGGTTGGAATTTGTGGTTTTTGGGTTCATCCACTGGTGGCACAGGGACAGATGAAGGTGCATTTGAAGCCATCTAAAGGTAGTTGTGAATAAATCCCCAAAAGTTTTGTGACTACACGTTTAACTGTGAACATCCTTCAATGAGCTATTGCAGCTGGTGTCTCATCTACCAATGAGGGACTCTGATTCTGTCTTGTCCTGCTAAACGATTGTTGTTGACTCTAAAGTATATAAACACATTACATAGATCTTCTTTTCTTAAGTACAGTTTTACATTGTTGTAGCCTGCTTTTCTTAATGTAAACATTGCAAACATTTTTGAATGTAGTTGTGCCAAACTGTAAATAGTTTCACGTTGTATGCCTGACTTCTAATAAAGACTCATAATGAGTTGTAAGCTATTACTATATTGTACGTGTTGTTACATTCCCCAGAACCTTTTTAAATCTTTTTTTGTCAGGTTTCTTGCATATGGGGAGTCATACTCTTCTCTGCACTCTAGTTTCCTCCCGGGTGTATTGTTTATTCAGGGAAACGTGATAGACACACCCAGGGTGCTTTGGTTGTTGCTGCAGCCTCTTGTTATGCCCGAATTGACTGAGGATAAATGTCATGGGGTTGCTCATGGCTTCCAGAGAAATACCCATTTTCCGAACTGCATAGGGGCTTTAGATGGGAAACATTCACATACAAATGCCTTGTCACAGTGGGTCCCTTTATATTAATTATAAAATGTTTTTTTCTTTGGTGTGGATGTCAATTGCTGACTCCAATTACTAATTTGGAAGGCTAATTGTGAAAAATGATTGCCCTGTGCTGCTGAACTGACAGATGAAAATACTGGAATATGAGAGACTCTAGGTTCAACTGGTGTTGTGGGAGATTTGTTTGGCAATTTCTGTGTAGGCACCATGTTTTCTAAAGATGCCATATGGCAGGATAATTGGGAAGGGTGGTATGTTGGGAGGTTGAAAGGGGTATCAGTTGGGGGATAGGAAAGGGGTGGGGAAGAGAGATTTGAAGTGGTAAAGGAAAAGGCCGTACTATGCCCTTGCAAGTAGCTTGCACTTTTGGAATGGGAATAGGAAGTGGAATGGACAGGAGGATTAGGTGGGAGAAAGGAATTTGAAAAAGCATAAGGGTGTGAGTGTGGATACACAGAATAATGTAAAGGAGCATGTTTTTCTGGATATGTAGATACATGGTAGTAATTTTGGTGGAAGAAAGTATATTTGGGCCTGCAGTGTTCATCAGGGTGGGAGAATGTGGATGGTGCAAGTGTGGTTAATGCCTGATCTTCAATTTTACTTTAGGTAGCTTATCAGGTGAGAATAAATGCAGGTATCCCACCGAGGATTCCAGGAAATGTGACACATTGTCCATGTTGGGGTTAGCATTTTTCTCATCCAGTTTCTGCTGCATGTTTTTAAAGGGCATGTCCACCCCCAAAACTACAATTTAACCCACTACTGGCCCCACTGTGTAGTATAGTAAAATCCTTACCTTACATCCCTTCTCCAAATGGTTCTCCTGTAATGTCCCTCCAAAGTCCAAAAAACTGACGTCCATATAAGTCTCTGCCTCCTGTCTCTCCTCTGGGAGAAAAATGCCATGCATTATTTGTGACAAATAACTATGGCGTTTGGGGTTGGAGGAGGGAGCCCTACACTAAAGCAAAAAATTATAAATGGGGTGGACATGCCCTTTAATCACATCTCTTTCCTGCATCCCCATTTTGATGGTATTGTGGTTTGTGTTGCAGTGTGCCCTTCTACAACCTCTACACAAGGCTCTTCGCTGGTTTCCAATTGAGATTCATGTATGCTGTCAGAGGATCGTTCTGTAGCCTGATCTCTGCTTTCTGTAACATTGCAAGTTCTACAATAAAATAGAATCATAAGTAAACAACATACATACATGGCAAATATCACATGAGGACATGACTAGCATAATGACTAAATTATTTTCACTTCGCTGTTAAGTCTTGAGTAAGATTGTCATCTCCTCATAATGGGGGTGAGTGTGATTTGGAAGCACTCTGTCTATTCCATACGTCAGATAACTTTTGACCGTCCTTCTTGAACCCATTTTGTTGGGATTATGGAAACTACAATTTAAACAGTTATAAATATAATTATCACGATTATGAATAAGCAATGACAAAAATGTGCCTCTTAAAGGCAAGGTCATATTTGCACATTTGTCAACACAGGGACAGGTGTCAAGAAGTCATATACACATCAACCGACATAGCCAGCCAAAGTAAACTTACTCTCCTCTCCTTTTTATTCTCCTCCCATGCCTTGTCTTTGCATTGCTTGTCAGTTTGATGGGTGGGATGGATAAAATAAAATTGGCCTATTTTCCACTTTTCTAATACCGATATGCCAAACACGCAGCATAAGATGAGAGCAGTAGAGGATTTTTAAACACCCTTTCCTGTCTGTTCCCTTGAGGATTCTGGGCCAGTTCCCGTGTGTTGTACCCCCAGAACAAACAACATACTGAGGTGCAAGTTCATTAATCATTTGTTTGGTGCTTTCTTATCGTCTACCGCTGAAGAAAAGCTGCATGCAACGTTTTAGAAACGCTTAAAAAACCAAAATGCTGTAAAAATGCTTATTATAAGCTCACTTTTTCGGAATACGGTGCTTCCATAGACTACAGTTGCTAGTTTATCAACAGAAAAACTGAGGTGTCAGCCACTCAGGTTCCCTAAAGGGGAATTTGGGAGGGTATTCAGATATTTTCTTCTTTGTGCGATACCTTTTGTAACTAGTTTATTGTTTGCCTCTATCTTTAAAATCTAAACTTATCTATTGTAATTTGGTCAGAAAGCTCATTTAATTACTTGTTAAATACACATTTAGGGCAGAAATGTTCCTACAACATATTTATTCATTGCCTTGGTTGATGGTTGAACTACAACTACCAGAATCCTTTAAAGGGTATGTCCACCCCTAATAAAAAAAATATTTTTATTCAGGACCCCCCATAACCCATAACAAGTTGTGTTTTGCTTAAAAGTTGTAATAATGCTCCTAGAGAGATAAACTTACTTTCCACAATCTACCGCTGCAGCTCTTTGCTCCTTACAAGGCCATTACCAGGCGAGCCTTCACTGCTGATGCTTGTGAGGGGAAAAGGCACGTAGCAGCAGCAGTGGAGAGGGATGGACTGTGGAGGTTGTAATTATAATTTTTCTCTCTGGGAACATTATTACAGAGTCTGCAGCCTGCATTAGAAAAGTTACAAATGTTGGTAAAGGATGGGAAATTCAATCTTACCGAGCAATCCTACAGCTAAAAAATGTAGGCCCCCAACTGTTCAACTACAAAAACTTTAGATATACTGTCACTTTAAAACTAGCGATGTTTAAGTAAGTACAGTGTAATGTGTTAAGTGCGGTGTTTCTAGCCTTTAAGCCTAAAGGTAATTCATCCACTGAAGTTACCCTTTTGTAATAAAACTGGTTTAGATTCGGGAATTGGCGGTTTCAAAAATCCGCAGATCTGAAATTTTTTAACATTTTTCAAACTCTGAACTTTTTACTGAAAAAATAAAAAATAGAGAAAATGCAAATATTCCATATGAAAAAGCAAGAAATCCATTATAAAATCAAAAAAATCCCATTAAAAACAAATTATCAGGGTTATTCAATAAAAGTTAGATGTTAGCTTTCAAATGTTAAATAAGATCTGATTGGTTGGGGCAAGATTAGCACCGTTTTAAACGATAAGAACTTAAATTGAATCTCCCTGTAAATTTCTTATTGAAGAAATTTGAAAAATGTTATAGAATGCTGCATTAAAAATTAAAAAAATTTGCCAGTTTTGTTTACCTCCTTTAAAGTTAGGAAGTAGAAAAAGGGTGAAAGGGCAGAAATAAAAGAAAATGAAGTAAATAATGAGTGGAAAGGGATTAGATTTATATAAAAGTATTAGATCAAACAGAGGAGAATGACTTAGTGGAGGGGGCAGAAGGGAAGATAAATAGCACAGAGTAAATAGAGTCAATACATTGAAGTTGTGAGGCCACGCTACATCACGTAGCAGCATACCGGAAACGTGCACGCAAGCACATTGCTGCGCGTATACAATTGTGCAATGTTGTGCAATCAGAGTGCATGCGATCGCACAAAAATGCTGATCACATGCGCTACAATTAGCGGATTGCAGGGCAACACAGCGCAATGCAGGGGAGCGCACCTAGTGTTGCCAGTATTGACCAACACTAGTGTGCGCTTTTTAATGCACATTAAAAAAGTACAGTGTGGCCTAGCTGTTACTGCTGATTCCATTAATTTTTTCTGCTAAGAATCAATCAAAAGCACTGTCAATAGCACTTCTAAGTAATTCCTGTTTCTCTGAGGGCACATGTCTTCAACATGCTCATCTAAATCTAGCTTTACATGATGGCAGAGAGGCAGGTGATGACAGAATTAGTAATATAGTGGTGGTTAGAACGGAAATAAAGAAAGATGAACATTAAAGAGAAAAGAAGGGGAGATAAGCACAGATAAAGGAAGGATAGAGAAAAGGAAATAAGGAGGGAGAATGACTAAGCAGAAGACATATGGAAAAATAGGGGGAAATATTCTGATAGGTCACTGCTCTACTTTCAATTTAATGTGCATTTTAACCTAGGTTCCCACAAGAAAAACAAGGGACTTTCATAACAATTATGGATGATAAAATAATTCTACAAAGACTCAAATCTATGCATTGGAGCAGAAGACCGGTTACATCTGTTTCCACTTGGTTTACAACAAAGACATCACTGTAATTCTAAAATAGTTTTAGGACAGATCCTAGAAATCCACAGTATCCTGTGCTCATGTGTGGAGGAGAGTTCAGAAGATCATGTTTTTGCCATTTACTCCTTTAATTTCTCACGGCCAAAGATGATCTTCTATCTCTCAAGCCCCGGAAGAGGTTTAAAAAAAAAAACAATTTAGGGAAACTTTTCAGTAACAACATATGTTTATGAAAGTTCTTACAGTAGTTGTTAAATTCATTGTTTTTTTTTTTCTTGTATTGTATACCAGTGTTTTATGTATGAAGTAAAATAAAACACAATGTTAAACGGTTTTCTATGTATATATATATATATATATATATATATATATATATTACACAGAAGTCTCCAGCACTCAACTATACATATAAGCATAAATTAATTAGATATCACGAACAAGTATGCAAGCAACGAAGGGGGATTACCTGCACTAAAGTTAAAATGGATACGTTTAGTTACATAGTTTGTACAAACTTGCGTCAGCTGATGCGCCACTTGTATTAATTGTATTAATGTATTAATTGCCGGTACTCCTTTGCACCGCATCTGAAAGTAATTTAAAATAAAGGTTTGAGCTGCATATTCTTGTATTTGTATATATATACATATATATATTTATGATTGCTACCATTCTGATGACGGTCCTGAGAGGACTGAAACGCGTAGATTAGTTGTTTGTACTGTGTTTAATAAAAATAAAAAATTCCAGAAGAGTACTCCACAATTTATTCTATTAATATCTATCCGGTATAGCACCCTGGGGGAAACTTGGGATGCGAGAATGCAGCCAGCCTAGAGACTAATAAAAATAATTTTTTGCCATCCCTTGGGAAAAAAACATCATTGGTGGGGTGAAATATGTTTGGTGATGGAGGTATATCCAATTGTCCTAAGGAAAAGCGGATTTTTCTAATCCACATTTGCAATTTAGCTGGGGATGAAGAGTCTCATCTGTAAAGTGGTTAAGAAGAGTAGCATATCTCAATTCCCTAGCATGAAGAAGTCGTACAATAAGATGGGGTGAGAGAGGGTTACGGTTCGGTGTGGTTCCCTGAATCCCCCTGAGCATGGTGTCTAAGTACCCCCAAGATTTTCACCAGAGCCTCTGAAGGTGTTATCCTGCTTGGGAGTACCAGGTCAGGGCCCTGAGGGGGAGACCCCCAAGATAATCAGGGCCCACAGTGTCAGGAGAAATGGCCAATGGGAACAAACCACAGACCAATAAGGTCATGAGCAGGAGGCAGACGAAGGAGTCATGCTGCAGGCTGAAATCAGGAGCGGAGAGTGGGCAGGGGGGATCTAGAGAGAAGCTCAAAGTTGCTGCACTGCGGCCAGAAACTACCTATCAAGGTAATCCTAAACTACAACTAAACACTTAGGTGTTGTTGTAGCTGTGGTTTCTCATTAATAATTTCCACGGAGATAGAAGTTAAAACTCTTACCTCCTGGCTGCTCCTCTGGGTGTGAAGCAGACTTGTGACTGGAAATTATACCTTGCCTAGGTATTTCTTGAACTTTAGTGCTCCTTTAATAGAAAGTTATTACATGGTTTCTGGGCGATATGGGTTGTTTGTGGGCTGAATTTCTCCTTTATTAATAATAATAATAATAATAAGTAAAAATAACTAAATTAGCAATATGTGAAACACAACAATAAAATGGATGAATTCTTAGGGACTATAAAATAATTAACAGTGGAAGCACAATTTACCGTTTTCATATATAAAAAGAATTATTATTATTTGAAAAATGCTAGATGAACAAAATGGGGTAACATTTGGGCTGCCTTTTTTGTTAAGGGTGAATAGAAGGTTAAAAATAGATTGAGCAAGCACTGAGCTTCCTGCCAAACCACAAGTGACCTTTACTAAAGCCCTAATCTAAAGAAAATTCTGATTCAGTCTTTCAGTCAACAGGAACAGTAAAACTTTCCCATTAAAATTGCTGCTATGACTAAATGGAAGTCAAGGCAACATTCTGCAGTTGTTCACATTCTTCTTATTTTTCAATTGCAAGCTTGTACTGAGTTTATCTCTTGCAATATGCTGTTAAACAGAATGTATATTCTGTTTAAGAGTCCAAAAGAATAGCTCCTAACCGTCCTGTTTTCAATGGGACTGTCTAATTTTTTGGGTCTTTTCCCGTTGTCCTGGCACCCCCTCTGTGTTCCCACGATGTCCCAGTTTTGTCCTGGTGTCTGGTGAAATTTTACAGCTAAAAAAACTGAAAACCCTTAAGTGAAGGAGCAGGCTTTAGGACCCTGCAGTGAAATGGCAATTGGAGACTCTCAGTTCCTGCCTGCTGGGGGCAGGGCTGTTTGTTAAAGGGTATGTCCACCCTAAATTAAAAATTTTAATACAAGATCCCCCCTGGGCTCCCAGCCCCAACCGCATTAATTTTATTTTTAGAAAGCCCCCCAAACTCTACTTACCTCCCCTCTTTCCTGCGCCGCGCTCCCGGACCTCTGCTTGCTATGAAATGCAAGCAGAGGGGCGGGACCGGCAGCCGAGTCTGTGATAAGCTGAGCGGCAGCCAATCACGGATGCGGCTGCCGGCAGCTCACTTCCGCGTTGGAAAGCGGAGAGGTAAGTAACAGATTTGGGAGCTTTCTAAAAATAAAATTTATGCGGTTGGGGCTGGGGGACATGGGGGAAGGCTGACATAAAGGGGTTTTAAGCTAGGGGGAGGGATAGCAGAATGGGAGGGGGAGGGAGGGAAGAAGAGCTGCAGTACACATGGCAAAAATCTACCTGAGGCAAGGTAGAGCAGAGCCCTGCTACCTCCTGGTGGGCAGTTTTTTGCACTTTGGGGGGGGGACTACAGGAGAACCCTATGGAGCTGGGATGTGAGGTAAGGATTAAACTACACTACATGGTGGGGCCAGTAGTTGGGGGGATTATAGTTTTGGGGGTGGATATGCCCTTTAAGAACGGAGCTGCTGGAGATACCTCGTGAAGAGGAAGACAGAGACACTTGGGTATCTAGGTTAGTACAGATTGGATCTGCCTGTTACACTGTCCATCTGGGGCTTATTTTCAGTAACAGGCAACTTATTAACTCTTCCCTCACTGAAGGCAGTTAGTTTAACAGTAAGGGGGGATGCCGAGGACAAGACTTTGTGTGTCAGTAGATCAGTACATGTGTGTCACAGCAAAGGTCTAGGTTAGTACAGAGATTTGATCTGCCTTTTTACAATGCAACATCCATCTATGGTTTTCAGTAACAGGCACGGCATGTTCTCTGCTGGCTTTTTTCACAGCCCTCAAGTCCATTACCCAGCATTATCAGCCCTCCAGTTCATTACCCAGCTTAATCAGCCCTCCAGTTCATTACCCAGCTTAATCAGCCCTCCAGTTCATTACCCAGCATTATCAGCCCTCCAGCTCATTACCCAGCTTAATCAGCCCTCCAGTCCATTACCCAGCTTAATCAGCCCTCCAGTTTATTACCCAGCATTATCACTCCCCCCCAGTTCATTACCCAGCATTGTCAGCCCTCCAGTTCATTACCCAGCTTGTAAATGGCAATAGTGGTCTTTAAAATGGGCATTACCTCAAAAAGTGGGACAAGTAGGCGTGACCAAAAAATGCACACACGGCCACACATCTTACATTTCCAAATGTTGTGACGTATGCAAAAGCTACTTTAAAGAACATAAGGAAGACATTAAACAGCCTAGATTTTTGTCTTGTTCTCAAAGTTTTAGAATTCAGCAGAAACTCAAATGCATAAATCTGTGTGAGGATTAACCTGCACTTAACCTGAACTACAGTATGTGCTGACCACAAATTTTTCTTATAAAAAATGATTTAATCAACTATGCTGTGAGCATACTGTAGTATCTAAAAATGACCCACATGCCCTTTTAATAGCAACTAGCACTTCATCCTGGCAACTGCTGCTGTGTAATTGTGGGAGGGGGAGGGAAGGGGGGAATGTGTGTGCAGTTGGGTTGAGGAATGTATCTTCAATACTGTAATAAAGCAAACCCATCTAGACCAAGTCTAAGCTACAGTTGCTGGTTTTTGGATTGCCAGTATCTGTTTTTGAGACTGAGACCTGACAACACTTACCTGCTCCACCACCTCCACCACTTCCTCAATAGGATGTTGGCAAACCTGTGTCTGGTACCCCAATCCCAATCATGTCTTTACCCACTGAGGGAAACGGAAACGGACCCCTTGCAAAAATTACCCTGCCAATCCAAGGCACCCCTACCACTTTCCTGATAGACACAGGCGCAGCCCGAAGCGTAATCAGGACCAAAGATTTACTGGATCAAGCCACTCTTACTGATTCTGACATTTCTTGCGTTGGAGTAGATGGCACTCCTCATACTAACTTGCTGACTTGCCCTTTACAAGTGGGATCTTTCTCTGGCTTACTGGCACATTTCATTGTCTCACCCACTTGTCCACTAAACCTTCTGGGTACAGACATCCTTTCCAGACTACAAGCAAAGGTGGTGTTCCTACCAGATGGCACTGTTACAGTTTCGACACCTCTTGACCAAACTGAAGCTTCCTCACTCTGTTCTGTAGATTCGGTTTCACCTTCCAACATACCTAATGATGTCTTGTGTCGAATCCCTCCATCTTTATGGTCACAAGGCCCAGAAGATATAGGCCGTCTCAAAGTCACGCCTGTGACGGTTTACCTTAAAGAAGGAGCGACTCTGCCTCGGAAACCTCAATACCCTTTATAACCGGTTCAATCGGAAGCAATTTCAAATCAAATACGTACCCTACTCGCAAATGGAGCGATTGTAAAAACTGTCTCACCGTGCAACACGCCACTGTTTCCTGTTAAGAAAAAAGGAAAAGAAGGTGAACCAGACAAATACCGCCTCGTACAAGACTTACGGGCCGTGAATGAAGCCACAATACTGGAAACACCAATTGTATCCAACCCTCACACCTTGCTCTGTGGCATACCTTCTTCCGCCTCCGTGTTCAGCGTCGTGGATTTATGCAACGCCTTTTTCAGCGTTCCGCTACACGAATCTTGTTGCTTCCTGTTTGCTTTCACGCATGAGCGGGAGCAGTATTGTTGGACCGTAATGCCCCAAGGGGTGCAGAATTCGCCAACGCAGTTTTCCAAAGCATTAACTTCTATCTTGGACTCATGGAAGCAATTACACCCTGGGGTTACTTTGCTCCAATATGTGGACGACCTCTTACTCTGCTCGCCTACACTTCCCGCCGCTGCACAAGCAACAGAGGACCTACTCTGTCATCTAGCGGATCAAGGTTGCAAGGCCTCCAAAGCAAAATTACAGTGGTGTCAACCTACTGTGACATTCCTCGGACAATGTATTTCTCAAGGGACAAGACACTTCACAACCGACAGGATCAAGACTCTACAAGGCATCGTTCTTCCGCGCGGACATAAACCTCTATATGCCTTCCTCTGCCTTTTCTCTTACTGCCGTTCATGGATCCCAGAAGCCTCCATTCTTATGCAACCTCTGTACGAGGTACTAAAGTCTGAGCCCTATACTATGACAGCCGAAGCTGCTGAATGTTTCACCATTCTGAAGACTATCCTATCTTCAGCCCCAGCGCTTGGGCTTCTGGACTATGAGAAGCCATTCAAACTCTTCGTTTCTGAGTGCCAAGGCCACGCCCTTGGTGTCCTCGCTCAGAACCATGGATCAAGAATTAAAACCCATTGGTTACTTTTCTGGACAACTAGACAATGTTGTTAAAGGGAGCCCATCCTGCATGAGAGCAGTATATGCAGCCCATTTCTTCCTTGATAAAACCTCTGATATCATCTTGGGCCATGATTGCATCCTCTTGGCCCCTCATGACATCTCTGCTATTCTCAATCAATCTCAACCGAAACATATGTCTTCGTCTCGCCATCTTCGTCTCCAATGTTCCATCCTCATGCCCGACAATGTCACACTTCAACGTTGTTCCATACTTAACCCCTCCACACTTCTGCGAATTCCTAAAGGGGGATACCACTGATGACACCAATGATGGAACTTATGACCATGCACAGGATACACACAACTGCTTTGAACTCATGCAGCAAGAAACATCACACCTTCCCACAGTCAGTTCATCTCCACTGGAAAACCCAGACATCACCTTATTTGTGGATGGATCACAATTTGCAGATGAAAAAGGCAAATTTCATGTTGGTTACGCTGTCACCACCACCGAATCTGTGCTCCAAGCTGAAGCACTACCTACCGTCTATTCTGCCCAAGAAGCAGAACTGAAAGCCCTAACGGCAGCATGCAAAATCACAGAAGGCAAGTGCCTTAATGTCCACACTGACTCCAGATACGCCCAGGGTGTGGCTTTGGACTTTGGAGTGATTTGGAAAACAAGAGGATACTTGACGGCTACAGGAGCGCCCATCAAGCATGGCAAGTCTGTTGTAGAACTAATGGAAGCACTGTCTTACCCGAAACAAGTTGCAGTTCTGAAAGTGAAGGCTCATGGCAAACTCAACTCCCCTGAAACCTTAGGCAATCATATGGCTGACCAGGCTGCTAAGTCAGCTGCCCTGAGAGAAATACAGGAATTGCCAGAAGATGCGAAGGGAAAATTTAACCTTCAAGATAAAATCATTGATACAACTCCCCTTCTTCAGATGGGGTTCATAGACAGCATGGATAAACTAAAAAATATCCAGGACAACACCGCAAAGGAAGAGAGAGAGGAGTGTCTGGGAAAGGGGGCAGTGTTTAAGGATGGATTGTATATACATAACAAGAAGATGTGTATACCTAGAAGTCTCTACCCAGCCCTCGTTCAATGGGCACATGGACCTGCCCACATTTCCAAGAATCTCATGAATAACCTAATATCAAAGACTTACTTTGCTCCTGGCATAACCACCTTTACCAGGAACTATACTGCTTCCTGGGCAATATGTGCTAAATGCAATCCAGGACGTATGAAAAAAACTCCAAAACTCCATCTGGCTAAACCTTTGTACCCTTTCCAAAGGATCCAGATAGACCACATCCAAATGCCAAAAAGTGGAAGGTTTGAATATGCATTGGTGATTGTGGATAGCCGGATGGCCTGAAGCATATCCAGTAACCAATATGACCGCTAAGATTACTGCCAAGAAATTACTTTCCGAAATCATATGCAGATTCGGTGTACCGGAAGTAATTGAGAGTGATCAGGGTCCTGCATTAACTGCAAATGTTACCAAAGAAATCTGGACCGCTTTAGGAGTGACGCTCCACTTAAACACACCCTATCATCCTCAGAGTAGCGGGAAGGTTGAAAGAATGAATGGAACTCTAAAAACACGCATGTTAAAGATGGCTCAAGATTCTGGGATGGGATGGCCTGACAGTCTACCTATAGCTTTGTTCAGTGTCAGATACACACCAAGGGGGGAACACAAATTATCCCCCTTTGAGATCCTATTTGGGTCAGCCCCTAGGTTAGGGTGTTATTTTCCTCAGCATTTACAGTTACATTCTGATGTATTAACTGATTATGTTTGCCAACTAACACGTAAATTAACTAAAGTGCATGGTCAAGTGTTTTCTTCTCTTCCAGATCCTGAGTCTATAGCAGGTACCCATTCACTTCTCCCAGGTGACTGGGTGCTGGTCAAGAAGTTTGTAAGAAAGCACTCCCTTGAATCTAGATTTGACGGCCCATTCCAGGTTCTCCTCACCACTCCCACTTCAGTGAAGCTGGAAGGAAGACCTTCTTGGATCCACGCTTCACATCGCAAGAAAGCCATCCCCCCACTGGAGAAACATGATTGGTCGATATATCCTATTATCTCCTCGAGGGCAAGCTTTACAAGTTGCCATAACCCAGAAGGGGGGTCTAACAACATTCTGGTTTAATTCTTCAAAAACCAATGCGGCAACCTTTATGTTTGATTTCTGTATGATTGGTAGGTGCCCCAGTGTCCTTGGGCAATGTGACCTGTATAATGGCAGACCAGCTGTTAGATCACTATACATCTGTGTAACTGATGAATATTGGGGAAACAATTGTGATTATTGGGGGACTGTAGGGTGGAATACGGGATCAGATTGGGGATATAAGCCCGAATCTGCTCGTCTCAAATTTGCTTCAAAGAATGGCCCTCCTAAAATCAGGTCTTTGTCTAAGAACTGGTAAACGTGGTTCAAGCATGAAATTAACCCTTACTCTCGTTAATCCCACTCCCACAGATGCCGGCACATATATAATAGGGGCATGGGCCTTCTGTGGGACTGCCTCTGTGTATAATGGTAAATTCTTCTTAAAAGATATGTATAACTCAACAGAATTTAAAGACTGGAACAAAAAGGCAAAAAAAACGCCAAATCCATTACAGCCACGCATTGTCGTAACAAACAACATGAGGGCTATAGCAAATCCCACTTTCGAAGAGACAATATCTATCGAAACTCGATTTGGTGATACCAATGTTTGGTTGGAATGGATGAAATATAGTGCTGTCCAACATAATAAATCCAACTGTTTTGTATGTGGGGGAGCACGCCCACATTTGGGCACTGTTCCCCTTAATCTCCCACCCCAGATTGAGCAGTATTTTCTTAGCCTATTCAGTAATGTTTCCACCAATCACACAACTTGTGAGATGTGGAAAACTACTTACCCAATTCTTAAACAAACTCCTCGTCAAACTGAAGGCATAACCATATTTCCTGGAAATTATACCTGTTATTATAACTATAATCATTCTGGAAGAACCGTGGGCAGTTTCACTACAGGGTATTGTGAAGTTTATAAAGATGGCTCTAAAAGCCCTCTGCAAAATCAGGTACAATCACTTGGTGACATCTACTGGATTACTGATAAGGAGACATATATCCCATATATCTACCATTTTAAGTTTAGTGTAAATTATATGAAAAATGTTATTTTACTGTCTCATAATCTCTACCTTGGTTGTTTTTCTAACTTTGATGATTGAATATCATATGATATGCCTAGCTTTGTTTTCCTGCTCAAATTTTTGATAAACATAGATATCAAATGATCAGCGCTGCTAGATGAACCAGAAAAGAGGAACCTCTCCAGAAGAACAAGTTTCTGTGGTTAATGACGTTCTACATGTGATTCTTGGAGATGAAGCTATAATGGCCAAATAAGCAAATATGATGACCCTTGCCACACTAACTGTATCAATCAACACCCCCATCTCATCTATATAACCCATTGTGACTAACAATAAAGCAGAAGAAGCATTTTTGCATACTGAACAGCTTGTGTCAGTATCTTCCTGGACTAGGCTGCTCTATCAATTTATAACTAATTAGGAAGGGAACAGATAATTCTCGGACCCGGTTAGGTCCATATCAATTGGCGCCCAACGTGGGTGTATGTGCATTATCTGCTTAAAGATCTACTTACAAAGATAGTTACCGTGTATCAATTTATTGCCTACCCAGATCTGCTGCTGGCAGGGGTGGATTTATACCTCAGGAGCCTGTAGGAACAAAAAGCCTGGCTCCCTTAGCCCTACCCCTAAACACAGACTACACCCATAAACCCCCATTTCCTCTTTTTTCAGAAAGAAAATAGATTATAAAAGGGGGTTGAGAATGACAGTCGCCCCTCCAACCACAGGTGCCCCTACTGTGCCTATTGGTAAATCTGGGCCTGGCTGCTGATTTGCAGCATTATTGTGAAACACAGTAATGGCCCCATTTTTTTTTTTTAACATTTATTCCCCGACTTTTACTTTATCTTCTCTTTTCTTAGCTAACTGCATTTTGTCTTTTCTCCTTTTTTAGAAAATAATGCTAATCTCTTGCTTTTTCACACCCTCCCCCATGCAAACTGTTTTGTTTTCTATTCTCTCTAGGTATGCACGCAATTATTAGGGATACTTCAGAACAAAATTCATTAAAATACTGTGTTAATAATGGACATATTCCTGCAAATGAATATCTTTTTGCTAAAACATAAACATAACAAATCTACTGAACCCTAATTTTTATGTGTTCCAACTATAGCTACATACATTTTGACAAATCTCTAATTCTGCATTCACAATATGGCAAATTAAACAGTTCACATTCAAAATGTACCTTTCAATACCACATAATGTATACTTTTAGCTTTAGTAACTATTTTTAATAAAATATACCTATACAGCTATGACAAATAATTAATTACATTTTTAATTCTTATAGATCATCTCCCCAAACCCCCAAAACTGCAAAAGTTAGACATCTGAGAGATGTAAGTCAAACCTGAAATGTTGATTGATGTTCTGTTACCTTCCTGGTTCTGTAAGTCCTGCATGTAACCTATATAAAAATACAGCCAATGACCGAATGCTATTCCCCGAGCTGCCTCCTAGTATGTAAATGCTAGTAAAAAAGCTTGGAGAGCTCTTCCCCTCCCCTTCAAGCTCTTCAAGCTTTTTTACCATATTTGGTTTATATAAAACACCAATACACAAATTTAAATGGTGTGAAGTTTGAATAACGACAGCTTTTTGAGCATCAATTTGGTCTATCTTTGGTCTATCTTTTTTGGTGACATCGTGTACTGCACTCAACACTGGGTGAATAGTTACAAACTACTATGTCATTATTTCAAGGAACCTGCAGTCTCTCCCTGCAGTCTCTCCAGGGAAGCCTTTCACTTGGGATAAGTGCATAAACTAACTTCCGAAAATTAGACTTTGGACAGCTAAAAGAAAGAAGCTAATGGAGGCTTGTCTGTCACACCACTTTACTGCACGCTCTATTGATTGGAAATATAACTGCATAAACAATTCTGCAAAGAAACAGAAAACATTTTACAAAACAGATATAACAGTGTGCATTGTACTTTGTCTCACTGCCTAAGATGGCTCCCTCAAAATTAGCAGTGATCACCATTTTACAACCCCCCCCCCCCCCACAGGTTAGCTAAGTGCATCTTATACGACAGTTTTTCAGGGCAAATTAGCTTTAAATGCTGAAAACACAACAAATATACAGCAAGCAATTGGGGAGAATGACCACCACTACTGCATGCTGTTTTCTGCTGTTTGTGCAATTTCTTGCCTTCAGGGACCCATAGAAACAAGCACATTCTGTGCCAACAAATTTGTAATCATAATTTATTGATAAACACTTCAAATGCATGAATGATGAATATACACATTTGTTTTCTGCACCTTATGATTCCTCTAAAGAGCAGTAAGAGTAAAATATATTATTTCTTTATACATATACATATAAAATTTACAATCATTAAATAAAAATGTTATATTACACACAATAACTCTAGATATATGCATCTAAAATTCATTTTCCTATCTTTAACTAATTCAATCTTATTTAGTTTTTCCCCTGAACCCTGTCCATAGCCAGATAATATTTACATATGTCCTGCCCACCCAAGCACATCTGAGAGTGTCCACTAATAGGCAGTGTGTTACGCACCCTTAGCATAGGGGACTGTGAGTTGACTGCAAATTATTTTTAAGGAATCTATTATGGTACAAAAACACCAGTTTCTCTTTTTTTAATAATAACAATTCATGTGAAATAGAAGCTCTGCAGTTTTGACAACAATAAGCCTTTTTTTTATTTTTAATTCTCCAAGTAAGAACTTCCTGGTTTACTTTTTTTTTTACATTTTTTGTGATTTAGCAATTATCAAGCAATAACAAAACAAACCATTATGTTTTTTTTATAATATTGTTTATATTATGTAATATTTTCTTTTGTGGGATATGAATTGAAGTATTGAATCCAAGTATGCATATAATAAGCGGCAACTGCTATAGTTAATAGAGATGTCTTAATCTACATTCTACACTAATTTATTTAAAATGATCTTAAAACTAAGAGTGCCAGAGGTGTGAAACTAAATCCTGAAAGCTAAAATATTTTCTGCAAACTAATATTTTTTTGTTTGTCATGTAAAAATGTATTTGGCAATATAATTTGCATATATTCAATGCACTTTATCATTTAATTTTCTAATTTGGGACACTTCATAGGTATTTTACTCTGTGGAAAAAAACATATTGACCTTTACTTATTCATTGATAAGTATTAATAACAAATAATTCAGTCACATGGTATTTGCTTTCTTTGCATTAGATGGAAAACAGGGATGTTAAAATAGAATTGCCTCGTTTATACGTTTAAGAAAAAACATAATCTTTCTATGTGTTCTATATTCCCCCAACCCCCAAAGTACCTTTATTTTCTTCAGAACACCACTCCTGCTTGAGCTGTCAATCAAATTCCCTAAGCGCATGCTAGTGTAGTGTGTAGGCTTACACAAGTTTTACAGCAAGTCTCCCAATTACTCCTTCCTGTTCACTAAAACGCTTGCCAAATACTGGGTTAAAAACAGAAATAAAGGGAAGCTTTCAAGCTTTCACCAATTTATTGCCTGTCAAAGGGAGATCGGGCTGCAGTGATAAGGCAGATCGGGCTGCAGTGATAAGGCAGTACTTGGTCTCTCCAAACTCACCCCCCTCCCACTCCTTATGTTACAAGTATCTCCAGAACAACAGAGAGACTTCCTCTCTACAGGCTTACAAATGGAGGGTATTTTGTTGTCGTTTGTTTACAAAGGTTAGAGTCATGTGTTGGAGGATAAATGCTCATGAGCGGCTTGTTTCACAGGCTTGATTCACAGCCGGACTATATGAACGGGGGAATGACCAAAGAGGGGAGGGGGAGTGGGGAGCTCTGCAGTTAATCAGACTGTGTGCAAACACGGAGCCACAGAGGAAGGTGGAAGTAAGGCAGCATACACTAACCAGGATAAACAATGGTGGAGGTGCACTCTACCCAACTGTGGGTGCAGACGCCTCTGTAGGTTCTTCCCTTAGGAACCAGTGGCTTCGCAGGAAAAAAGAGTAGCTGAGGGTCGCACTTCAAATCATAAAGAAATTTTTATTATGAACCACACATATTCAAGTCACAACGTTTCGGGGGGATTCCCCCTTCTTCAGGTGAATATGTGACGTGAATATGTGTGGTTCATAATAAAAATTTCTTTATGATTTGGAGTGCGACCCTCAGCTACTCTTTTTTCCAGCATACACTAACCCTTTTTATGTCTGGATTGGAGCAATGTATACATTTCACTATAGATGCCCTTTAATAAATGTTCTTGTTAACCTGTTTACAACCAGGAATCCTTTATGAATCAGTTACCCATTTTTGTTTCTAAAAATATAAGTTGTTTTTCAGTAATTCATACCAGTTAGCCATCCTATGTGCATCTATCACACAAAAAGCATTGTATCATATGAGGCAGCACTAAAGTAAATAGGCTGCAGGCAATATTGATTTCATGTCTTGCTTTAAATTCCCTGCACTGATTAGAGATCTGCATAAAAGCTTTGCAATTAGAGCCAGAGAAGCACATCTTAAATAATTTAATAAATGTTAAAAGTAGCCCGCAAGGTGTTTTACTCTTTGTTTTACTTCTTAACTGAATACTCAATAACAAAATACTTTTTAAAAAAGTACAGTTTAAATTTAAAATAAAAAAGTTTTAAAGAATCTTCAATGGCATCATTAGCATTTTTTATATTGTCTTGCTCCCATAAAAACTGAAAGTTAAAAATGGTAGTTTAGAATTAATATTAAATAAAATATTTATGTCTAACAAAAAGGAATATAGTGCTGGTCGTGATAAATATTATTAGAGTTTTTTATTTCCCTGAGGTCCCTACCAAGCACTGCTCTACCTCAGCAGACAGACAGAGTGTGGAGGCTGTGCAGAACTAATTAGTGTCACAGACACTATAAGAAGGCAGTCAGTAATGGAAGGGGGCAATAAAGTAGCATTCAATAAACATAATCATTTAATGAAAAATCAGGAACAAATAAATATGTGAGTAACCCCATTATAATTTTAAAAAAGTGTTTGAGTAATTACAGTGATCCTTTAAAAGGTTGGATTGATATCTGTAATGTATACTGCTAAATGTAATAAACATAGCATTGTCGTGATATTATATTTTTATAATATTTCAATGATGATTTGAGGACTGAAATGAATTAAATGAAATAAAAAGGTGTATAAAAACATGAATATGTATATATAGAAGAATAGAGTCACACTCGCACTCAGTCCGTGTTCTTGGGTGCTTCTAAGGATGCAGATGCCTAGGTCTGTCAAAAAGTAGCCACAAAAAAGGAATAGTCCTGAGCACACGTCACTAATCAATTTTCAAATTTATTAACATTAAATAGACTATTCTGATGAAGGACTCAATGTAGTTCCGAAACGTTCATAAATTTGAAAATTGATTAGTGTGGTGTGCTCAGGACTATTCCTTTTTTGTATATATATATAAAAAATATAATATATATTTTTTTTATTGTATGTTTTACCGTATGTTTTGTTGTGTCCGAGGCTCCTCCAATCTGGCCCACCAGGGCCCGCGCCAGCCACAATTCCCAGCATATTTGATTGTTTTAGGGGAGTATAGTGTCAGGGGATTCTAAGGTATAGTTTGCTCTGGTGGGACATGGGATAAAAAACTTTATTATGTGCCCTTGTATAGAGATAATATGTTATAGCTTATGGTAACTTAACTTGGCAGGGTATTTGTAGTGATTATGATTATGTTACTTTGGTATATATGCAAAAAACTGAGTAAACCCCCTTACATTTCTTTGCCTTCCTCAGTCAGTCAGGTTCAGTCAGGCAGGAAATGTGGGTATTACTGTTGCTGAGTAGGTTGGACTGGATTGGCATATGTCTTTATTCAACCTTATCCTTCGCACTCCAAAGACTGCGTCTTCACACGGGTGCTACCGTAAAAGTAATGCAGAAATACAGAGCATTCCTGGAATTTGAACAAACTCTGTTTATTAATCAAACATGTAGAATCAACACGTTTCGGCCATCTTTGATATGACTGTTGTCAGGATCCAGACGACATCCGTATCAAAGATAGCCAAAAGACTTGATTCCACATGTTTGATTAATAAACAAAAAATCCCAGGAGTGCTCCATATTTGGATCCTACCTACCTATCTATCTATCTATCTATCTTACTTATTATCAAATGATTAGGTGGGTGGGGGTTAATTGCTTAATTGCACTTAGCACTGAAGCAGATAATTTAAATAGAACACTCAAGGCCTTTGTAGAGCATGCTTGCTTTCTGGCTGGTGGAATCCTCAGTCGCTTGTAATCTAGTAAAGATAATTATCATTCTTTATAAAAAACCTTTACGTGAGGTTTGCCACACGTATGCAACCATAGAACACAGTACATCTGGCACGCGTGAGCAGATTGTGAATCTTGAAGCTCGAGTTGAGCTGCTTTCAATCACCAATCTTAAAAGGAGTCTTCTGCTCACTGAGCAGGAAGTAGATGGGTCTAGTGGGGGAGATCAATTACAAGATGATGAGGTAGCTAGCTGGCTTACAGTTAGAAGTCTGGGAGGGGAAAGAGGAAGAGGGAGGCTGATCCTGTATTCGCCCATTCAAAAATTTGCCTGGACATTCTGATTCTCCATAAAGGAGTGTATCTCCACAAGGACCCTTCAAATGATATATTATCATATAATATATCATAAAACAAATAAGCATTTCTCAATGTTGCAATATTCTAATGTTACATCAATCAAGTAGAATCTAATCTTGAGAAGCTGAAGTCAAAGTTCTCTGAATTTATTAAAATTATTACTTACAGAGGATAATTTTGCAAATGACTGAGCATTTAAATAAATTCCATCCTTGTAGAAAATTTACTATGATGTTATAGACCCTTAATCCACTTTTTGGATGTTAAATTTATTGAAAATAGTAGGGGTTTGTACAGAACTTTTTTCTAAACTCAAAGAGTTTAGACAATTGTTATATTTCCAAAGCCTTCATCCATCCTATTTTAATATTTCAATTCCCTATATCCAATCATTAGAGATGGCCGAACTTCAGTAAAAATCCGGAAGTTCATGAACAAGCCCAATAAGGTCAAATGGGAAGATAATCTTTGAAGTTTGGATAAATAACAAATAAAATAACAATGGTAACTTAAATGGCTGTGGCACCTGGGAAATGGTCTGGGGAACATGCACCTATCAGCAAAAGGCGTTTAGGCTGAGGCCACACTGCAACGCACAGGAATCGCACACAAAATCGCGAGTGTTATCACATGCGATTGTGTGCGTGACTCTTGTGTCTTTTTGCATTTGTGTATGCATTTTGCGCATGTGAATTTGACGTATTCCATATGGAAACGCATGCGTTAACACACCAAAATGGTGAACGCATGCGTTACCAAAACGCGAACAGATGCGCAATCGCATTTGCATCGGAAATCGCAGGAGTCGTTCCCGCGATTTCCATTCCGGAAAACACAAAAAATGCGCTAGTGTGGCCTAGCCCTTAAACACTTCTTTCTCCACAATTGTCAGGGACCGTTACATTCGAAGGTTAAGGCCAATTAGAGGGTTAACAAACTATGCTTTTGAGGGTTACATAACAATACATTTGAGGGGGTTACCAAAATCGAATGATACATTCGAGGGTTACCAACATCAAAGGCTACATTCGAGAGATACTGAACGATTCATTTGAGGGCTACCGAAATCAAATGATACATTCAAGTGTTACCGAAGTCGACCGCTACATTCTAGGGTTACTGAAATCAAAGGCTACATTCGAGGGTTACCAAAATAGAAGGCTACATTTAAGGGTTATCAAAATTATTCAATATGAGGTGCAAAGGTTTGCCTGAGCTGTTAATTTGCCTCCACCAATCAGATGTTACCTTTTAACTGGTCTCCTAGCGATTTAGCATTTTGAATAAGGCCCATTTTCTTTCAACTGTTATGAGAAATGGGAGTGTAACTTATACACCTTACCCAATATTGGAAATGATGAGCGAATCGATGCAGAAGAAAACAGTTATTAGGTTTTCTCAGAAGTTACTGCAATATAAATCTGGTTAAAGTTTAATTAAAGTGAATCTAAGTGGGAAAAACAAATGCAAGACAAAGAGTTGATCTTCTATCAACAAGTAAAGCTTTCCAGTGCCTAATCGTTTTTGGAACAGGGTCATACAGTAAAATTAGTAAATAGGTACCCAAGAGAGGTGCAATTTTCACCTGAGGAAGAATTCAACAGGGTTTGAAACATGTACTGATGTTCACATTAAATGTAAGAGCCATTTATTTTCCTGATGCTCTCTTGTATACTCTTTTCTGATCTTACACGAGTTCTTCTGACGTAAAGATCTTGAGTGGATTTATTTATATATACAGTGATGTGAAAAACTATTTGCAACCTTCCTGATTTCTTATTCTTTTGCATGTTTGTCACACTTAAATGTTTCTGCTCATCAAAAACCATTAACTATTAGTCAAAGATAACATAATTGAACACAAAATGCAGTTTTAAATGATGGTTTTTATTATTTAGTGAGAAAAAAAACTCCAAACCTACATGGCCCTGTGTGAAAAAGAAATTGGCCCCTGAACCTAATAACTGGTTGGGCCACCCTTAGCAGCAATAACTGCAATCAAGCGTTTGCGATAACTTGCAACGAGTCTTTTACAGCGCTCTGGAGGAATTTTGGCCCACTCATCTTTGCAGAATTGTTGTAATTCAGCTTTATTTGAGGGTTTTCTAGCATGAACCGCCTTTTTAAGGTCATGCCACAACATCTCAATAGGATTCAGGTCAGGACTTTGACTAGGCCACTCCAAAGTCTTCATTTTGTTTTTCTTCAGCCATTCAGAGGTGGATTTGCTGGTGTGTTTTAGGTCATTGTCCTGCTGCAGCACCCAAGATTGCTTCAGCTTGAGTTGACGAACAGATGGCCGGACATTCTCCTTCAGGATTTTTTGGTAGACAGTAGAATTCATGGTTCCATCTATCACAGCAAGCCTTCCAGGTCCTGAAGCAGCAAAACAACCCCAGACCATTACACTACCACCACCATATTTTACTGTTGGTATGATGTTCTTTTGCTGAAATGCTGTGTTACTTCTACGCCAGATGTAACGGGACACGCACCTTCCAAAAAGTTCAACTTTTGTCTTGTCGGTCCACAAGGTATTTTCCCAAAAGTCTTGGCAATCATTGAGATGTTTTTTAGCAAAATTGAGACGAGCCTTAATGTTCTTTTTGCTTAAAAGTGGTTTGCGCCTTGGATATCTGCCATTAAGGCGTTTTTGCCCAGTCTCTTTCTTATGGTGGAGTCGTGAACACTGACCTTAATTGAGGCAAGTGAGGCCAGCAGTTCTTTAGATGTTGTCCTGGGGTCTTTTGTGGCCTCTCGGATGAGTTTTCTCTGCACTCTTAGGGTAATTTTGGTCGTCCGGCCACTCCTGGGAAGGTTCATCACTGTTCCATGTTTTTGCCATTTGTGGTTAATGGCTCTCACTGTGGTTCGCTGGAGTCCCAAAGCTTTAGAAATGGCTTTATAACCTTTACCACTTTGATAGATCTCAATTACTTTTGTTTTCATTTGTTCCTGAATTTCTTTGGATCTTTTGATGTCTAGCTTTTGAGGTGCTTTTGGTCTACTTCTCTGTGTTAGATAGCTCCTATTTAAGTGATTTCTTGATTGAAACAGGTGTGGCAGTAATCAGGCCTGGGGGTGACTACAGAAATTGAACTCAGGTGTGATAAACCACAGTTAAGTTATTTTTTAACAAGGGGGGCAATCACTTTTTCACACAGGGCCATGTAGATTTGGAGTTTTTTTTCTCACTAAATAATAAAAACCATCATTTAAAACTGCATTTTGTGTTCAATTATGTTATCTTTGACAAATAGTTAACGGTTTTTGATGAGCAGAAACATTTAAGTGTGACAAACAGGCAAAAGAATAAGAAATCAGGAAGGGGGCAAATAGTTTTTCACATCACTGTATATATATATATATATATATATATATATATATATATATATATATACACACACACAATTTGTAGAAAAGTCCTTTGCACTCCCCCTTTGTGTTTCAGCCGATCCGGTGCTGCCGAAGGGTTTCTATAGACGAAGAAGGATGCCGGCGCACACGTGGGATCTTTTTAAACAGTGAAAACTATTTATTCAACACAGAGCTTTATAGAATCAACGCGTTTCAGCCATCTTAGATCAGGCCATCATCAGGTATACAGACACGCTGTACAAGTGAGTTCAAATACAACACAGTGATCAAAACCAATCCCCTTCCCACCCACCTCCCCCGCCCACACCAGTTAACCCCTACAGGCCCCATCCCCAGATTCCAATAGATAGAACATACAATTATATATACCCACAACCATAATAAAACCAGCACATACTAAAAACTAACAAATCCAACTCTAAAATCTATCGATCAGGGGGTGCCCTGTTACAGGAATGGGAAATCTAGCAGAGAGTGTCTCCATATAGCGCCATCGCCCTGAACATCACAGAAAGTGTATAAGTGCATCCGAAGTATATATTAAAGTGCCTACGAGGGATAAAGTGCCTAGGGACAAGGAGCAGCATCATAAAACCATAGTAAGTGTAAACACGATAAAACCTTAAACGGTTAAAATATCAATATAAAACTCCTGAATTTGGGAGCCATGTGTGCTCAAAGATAGAAGTGCACTGTGCTGGACTAGCAGACTAGCATAACGATACAGTGTAAAAATACAGTGAATAAATAGAACATCGATACTGGCAGAGTGTAGCTAAAAGCGAATATAAAATCAAACGATACAATGGTAACAACATTAAAAAATAGTAAACAGTATAGCAACTGATACATATAGGTTATAACTTAGTTTGCATGTTGGCAAACTAAGGTGAAGCAAATATCCTCTCAAGGTAGGGGGCACTGATCCTTAGCTGTATTATTAGGTAGCCAAGTAACTAAATTTATAAATAATTCATAAATAATTCAAGCTCATACTCAGTCTAATGACCAGGGGAATAAAACTTCAATTAGCTTTAAAATATACAGAATGCTCAATTATTACGAATTAAGGGCATGATATCTAATAGTCGAAGATGATGATCTAACACAATTCAAATTTTTAAAGGAAGCATGACAATGACAGTTGTTCATTCAGGCCTATCGGTGACAGCGTATTTAGGGATCTAATCCAGCAGGCTTCCATACGTAGTAGGGCTCGGTTCCGGTCCTCACCGCCTTTACTTATTTGATGATCAATGGACAACCACTTAAAGGTGGCCAATGCGTGTCCCATTTGTGCGAAGTGTTTAGCTACAGATTGTTCGCCATATTTTGTGTTATTTAAGTTCATAGTCTTATTAGTGTTGGTTGTACCCAATGCACTCCTGATTGCTTGTCGGTGGTTAGCCATACGATCACAGATCATCGTGGTTGTCTTCCCAATGTAGTACTTGCCACAAGGGAAAGTGACGAAGTAGATGGCATATTGGCTAAGGCAATTGAGTCTATGTTTGATTTTAATTCTTTGCCCATTTTGAGGATGGGGGAAGTCCTGGCCAGGCAACAACTACATTTAAAACAGCCCTCTTGGTTATAATTCTCTTGGAAATCTGTTTTTACCAAGAGATTTTTTAAATTTTTTCCTCTTCTGAATGCCAGTAGTGGTTTACTGGTTTTGAAAGGTAAATGAATATCGTTTTTGACAATCTCCCATCTGGATTTTATGCTGTTCGTGAGGATTTTACTCTGGGGAGTATATTGACAAATGAATGGGATACATTCCATTGTTTTAGTCTTCTTTTGTTTAATGGCCAAGTGTTGGCCACCTCCAATATATTTAAAGGCTCGTTTCATTTGTTCCTCCACAATGTTGCTATCGTACCCTCTGGATAGAAATCTATCCTTCATATTCAAGAGCTGTTTTTGTGCATTGGTGCGATTGGTGTTGTTTTTCAACACTCTTATCATTTGCGAATAAATGATATCCTTTTTTTGGGATAATGGGAGGCAGCTAGTAGCGTGCATTAAATTATTCCTGTCTGTAATTTTCTTATACAGGGTCATATGTAATTTGCCCTCTTCCTTATATATCTTTAAGTCCAGGTATTCAATGGACTCCGGGCTGATTTTATAAGTAAAGCGGATTGGGCTTTTTATAGAGTTAAATTTTTCCATAAATCCTGCACACTCTGTCTCAGTCCCGTTCCACAAAATGAATGTCATCTATGTATCATCTATAGATGAAGATCTTGTCTTTATACAGAGGCAAAATATGTTGTTCCTCATACTTTTGCATAAACAAATTAGCGAAGGACGGGCCAGCGTTAGACCCCATGGCGGTCCCCGCTATTTGTTGATAGTATGTGGATTCAAACCTAAAGAAATTGTTTTCCAAGGTGAATAATAGAAGGTCCATTAGGAATTCTATTGGTGGTTCAGTATGTCCTGAACTGATTAGTGCGTCCCTACATTCCCTATTTAGTTATCCACTCCACCTTATACATTTCAGCTGCCAGTCAAGTTCTCTATAAGAATAAACTCTGCTACCGTACAGAAAAAAAATAAGGTTCTGCTGTAAACATTTTCAGGGTGGGAAGGAGGGCTAGATAATTTTCTATTTGTAAACTAAACTCTTTCTCAAGTGCTGGCTGATAAAGTCAGACTATAAAGGGAGTGTTGGTTAAAGCCCCATACACAAGTGTAACGCAGGTGCGGACCCATGTATGGACACTTTGTTGGCTTAAACATGTCTGAGGTTAAAAGATAATAGTTTTAATTATAATATTGACACTGTGTGAAAAAATATGTGTACAATACATTTATAAAATGTATTTTTTTTATTGTCGGCAATATTTATTTAGCATTCATTTAGCAATAATTATTTATCTTCTCTTGTTCTGGACAACATGGGCCAGCCTTTGTTCCCCCAGTGCATCAGTGAGCCTTGGCTTCCCATGACTTTAATGCAGGTTCACCACTTTTGAATCTTGACCACTGCAGACTGGTAAAACCCCACAAATGCTGTAGCTTTGGAGATGGTAAGACCCAGTCATCACTATATGAACCTTTTTAAAAGGCATGTCCACCCTAAATTGACATTTTTGCCCACTCCCAACTGCTATGTTAGTTATGTTATAAAAGTTTCCCAATCATACTTACAACCCCTTTGCTCCCACGGCTGTATTCTGCTCCTTTCTGCAAACCGGAAGCTGCAGAGGGGCTGGACCGGCAGCCATGTCTGTGATTGGCTGCTGGTCAGCCAATCACAGACGCGGCTGCCAGCTAAGAAAACAGCAGCGGGATCGAGGGGATGTAAGTATGATTGGAAAACTTATTACAGAACAAACACTACGTTTGGGGGTGGGCAGGGGAGAGGGACATTATAGCAAAACGACTTCACACAAGGGAAAAGGGCAGGCAGAGAGAGATTCCATTGGTGGAAGGGAAGGGGGGAAAGGACTCCCCTGCGCATGTCACACTACATACCGGAGGCAAGACAGGAGGCAGAGAAATTTACACAGGAAGACAGCTAATACTCTTTTTCTGGACTTGGACTAGACATCGCAGGAAAACCATAAGGAGCAGAGATGTAAGGAAAGGATTTTTTAAAACTACACAGTAGGACCTGTAGTGAGTAAAATTATAGTTTTGGGGGTGGATATGCCCTTTAAAGCTGCTTAAATCCTCATGCTTGCCCATTTCCCCTACTTTCAACATATCAAGTTTAAAGGATACACTCTAAAAACAAGTTAAGTGCAATTGGAAGCAGCAGCTTTAACTAATCTTTAGAGATGTCCGAACTTCGCAAAATCCGGTCCGCTCGAGGATCCGTGAATTTTCGGAAAAATTCGAAAATCCGCGAGCGGACCCATTAAAATGAAAAATACCTTCGAAATTACGAGATTTTTCGTATTTTCGAAAATCTTCGAAATTACTCGTTTTCGTGTATTTTCGTTTTCGAAAATACAAGAAAACTAGTATTTTCGAAAATTTTCGAAAATATGTATTTTCGAAAATACGAGTAATCCTCGTAATTTCGAAAATTTTCGAAAATACGTATATATGGAAATAAGAGAAATCCTTGTATTTTCGAAAATTTTCGAAATTACTTGTTTTCTCGTATTTACGAAAATTCCCGAAAATACGTGAAAACTCGTAATTTCGAAAATTTTCGAAAATATTAAAAATCCGCGAATCAGAAGTTCGGAAGGCGGAAAATCCGCCGTTCACGAACGGGATAAATCCGCGGCAGATCCGGGTTCGGATCCGCGAACCAGCCATCCCTACTAATCATTTCCCACCTAAAAAAAAAAAAAAAGGGGGGGGGATGAATATTTAAAGCTGCTGCTTCTAATTACACTTAACTTGTTTTTAGAATGTACTTTTCCTTTAATGACAAGATGTTTAAAAGAGCTGTAGTTTTGGAGATGATTTGATCTAGTTATCTAGCCATCACTATTTGGTTCTTGACAAAGTCATTCAAATCCTTATACTTGCCCATTTTATCAGCTTCTCTCTTTGCTGTGGCTGCTGGGAGATTTATAAAATTAACCAATTGGTAGTAGGGGACATCTCCAATTATACTGTAATATCTTCCATAATATTGTACACATCACAGGAAGCTGCAGCTTTGCTTCTTAGAAGATGACAGCAAATCAAGTCATAACTCAGAGATAATCCCTCCACCTGACACAGACAGGGATTTCAATGCAGCTGTTTTGTAAACATATTTAGATATGTCCCTAACTAGGATATATTCCTTTGCTTTTCATATAAAACAGAAAATTAATTCCTGCGGTTAGCTAATTCCTGCGGTTAGCTAATAAGGGTGTAATAAAATAGAATATTAAAATTTCAGTAAAAAATAAAAGTAATTCCGGGGGATTAAACCTGCAGCCTTGTTAAAAGCAGAGCATTATACCACTATTCCAACAGAGCTGCTATTAAAGTTGGTACATGAAGTACACGTACAAACCTCATTTTAACATAATATAATGGAAACAAAAAAGAAAAGCAGTAAACTCAGTCAGTAGACTATTTTGTATTGTTTCATAAGTAAGCCTTGGTGTGGAGACATCAGCATAGAAAATGCTCTGGGCATAGAGACAGTGAATAGTACGGTAATGGGCATGGCCAATTGGTGTACATGCTTACAAGGCTCTTTGAAGACTACATGAGCTCTGAGTTGTACAACAACATGAAAGCCTTCTTAGTTTCCTTAGTTACAGAGTATACTTCTTACATGTGTGTAAATGCAACATACATGTCTTACAATAGGTGTTCTGGTGAGAAAAGCTTTTAAATTAGGATTTAAAAAATTAAGTTTAGTTCTCCCTTAAATTAGCCTAAATGTATATAATGTAGGTCATACCCTTACAGTGTTTAATAGATTTTGTTCATTGTTTTTGCATCTGCCGAGGTTTGCATCTGCCGTATACACTCAAGTATAAGCCGAGGTTTTCAGGCTTTAAAATTAGCCTGGAAACCCGACCTCAGCTTATACTCGGGTCACAGTAAGGTATTGTAAACCCCCCCCCAATCTGGCTGCCGCTTGCTCTGCATGTAAGGTAACTCACATTTGAACCCAGGGATCTGCCTGGCACACTGCACTGATATGCAGGTTGATTTCCATACTCGGCGCCTGTCTCACTAACTGTCCAGCCCCGAGGCGCTACGTCACTACTCGGCGCCGGGCAGTAAGCGAGACAGGCGCCGAGTATGGACATCAGCCTGTAGATCAGAGTGCCAGGCAGATCCCTGGATTCAAATGTGAGTTACCTTTCATAAGGAGCGAGTGGCAGATGGATTGGGGGAAAAAATGTTCAATACCTTACTGTGACCTGATTCAATTGTGAGTACTTATCTCTCTTACTTACCTCACTGAACTGGGGGGCTCTCTGGGCAGGAATGTTTTGGGCCTTTCCTGGGGGTTCTGTCCATAAAAAAGTCTCATTCCTTGGCACTGCAGGTGTTTGGAAACTACAACTCCCAGCTAGTAAAGCATGCTGGGAGTTGTAGTTTCCAAACAACTGGAGTACCAAGGAATGAGGCTTTTTTATGGACAGCAGAGTTCCCATACGGTAATAGCCATACTGGATTTGGCTATTACTGTATAGGACGACTGCTGTCCATTTAAAGGGCAACTAAATACAGTATTAGAAGTCAGTAGTGGTCATAATTTCAACCCTCAGCTTATACTCGAGTTAATCATGTTTTCTTACTTTTTGAGGTAAAAATAGGTACCTCGGCTTATACAGGGGTCGACATATACTCGAGTATATAGGTAGTTAAAAGTTCTGTGAGAACTGAATTTAAAATGTTAAGGTTGTGCAGAACACAAGGCATACATTTATATATTTTTCTTTAGCTTCTGTTTTTACAAAAAAAATTATCTCTTTGCTCTTGTTCAATACTGAATGTTGTCAGATCGTTTTCTCATAATTATTGTGTGTGCCATAAATAAATTACCCCTCTAATTAGTATATGTGACAACTGAAACTGAAATAAAAATGAACCTTTAGGCAGCATTTAGCAGCCTTCAGTAAAAACAGCATATTGTATTTGGTTTCATTTGGATTTGTTATTACATCTATTCAGTGATCTCCCCAGCATCTTCTAGCCGGATGTCCCACCCAGCTAGCAGAACCACTGCCTGTCACAATCTAATCCAGCTATAAACAGCAGAGGCAAAAGCAGCTGTTTCTATTAAACGTTCACTATACTCACAGAAACAACTTCGCATTTTCTGAAACTACAATTTGAGAGAAGTAAAACGGTTGTACTCACATATTTGTCTGTGCTTGCTTTGTCATTAAATTATTAATGTTTATTGATTACTCCTCATCCCTCCCTCCCTTACTCACTGCCTTCTTGTAGTGTCTGTGACACTTATAAGTTCTGCACAGCCTCACCATGGACACTGCTCTGCTTATACATTTCCCCCTCCCTCCCCTTTTTTATTTTCTCTACTGATTCTCTTAAATGCTGCAGAAAGTGTGCTGGCAGGTAGGCAAAGAGGTTAGGCATGGGTCACATATTATAATTTCTGCTTCTGGAGTGAAAATTTGATTTTTTAAAGTAAAGTAAAGTAAAGATACCCTTTTAACAAACGTACTTCAGTAAAGTCAGTGTCACTAGCAAACTTAGACCATACAACTACCATCCAAGTTTAGATTATCAAAATGGGCAGCAGAGTGGCAAATGAGATTCATTGTAGTTGTTTTGTACACATAGAGCTGCCAAGTGACTTTTTTGTTTCTATGTCTCCCCGTTCTACCCAATTTAACTCTACCCTAGGCCCCAGCCTTTAGCTACAGTTAACATGTGTTACATTACAGTTCTAGTCATAGCTATGCATACCACTATATCATGCAAAATCCCATAAGAAATCAGCAGCAACAAAACTGCTGCTATAACTTTTTATCTGTGAACTGAAAGTCTCTCTGACAGCTGCAGTAAAAAAACACCAATCAGTTTATAAATCAAAAGTCTTTTATTGAACAGCTTGTAAATAGAAGCATGCCAGCATTCCTTATATTATATAAATAAATTTATAATTTCATGGGGAATACATTGGGTTTTTCGGAGGTACTATGTTGGTGGGGGTAGGTAAAAGTAATATACTCAGGGACAGTGTTAATGGGTTGTTTAAGCACTAAATAAATAGTTATATCAATATTAACAAATATGTAGTAATGACATTAAAGTATATAGAAATGTAAATAAGGCAAAATTTATAAATAACTAAAATTACTAGCATAGTCCCCACTCCTGTTTTGTAATGGAATCTTCAAAATGGAGCGTTTAGCCAAACCTCAGGAAGTTTTACATGGAGGCAATGTAAGCTTAAAAGGGAACATAATTATCACTTCCCTTTTAGTGTTGTATCCAATGGTGTGCTTAATATTAGATTGATAGCAGTGTTAGCGAATCAAAACATTTTCTGAGTGTTAGTAGGAAGTTGCAAGACTTATCCCCTCCCCTCTCAATAGAAAAAAAGGAGAGCTGCTACTTGCTAGACAGCAAGTGAATAATGGTTTATTACATTATTTAAGCAACAGACCCCATAGAAGCAATGAACCTGTGTCCTGAACAGATAAAATGTAATAAGATTGAACCATGACAGGATAGTCTAGGTTCTTTATAGGACCTCATCTTTACCAATAGTGATCCCTGGTAACAGCTGTGAGTTAATGGGGAGGGTGAGTATTGAAAGACAGATTGATAACTTAAATTACAGAATGATCCAATAGATCTCCTATTGATCTATTATTGGTTGAAAATTTAAGTGGGAAGATTGATTCAAGCTCTGCACAACAGTTGTATTTCACTGTGGTGTTTCTACTGAACTATAACACTTTATACAATGTTACAATAAATAGATCAAGAATAAAGATGGACCAGATTGCGGATCTGAACCCGGTTCTGCATGGATTTCCGTGATTCGCAGATTTTGCGGAATTCCGCTTTACAGATTTTTTAGAGACGCGTTCTAAAATTCGAAGAAAATTTCAAGGAATTTTTGCTGTAAATAGTTTTGGAACCTGGGAAATGGTCTGGGGAAAAGACAAAGTAAAAAAAAAAATCTGATTGTAACCAATTCTTATTAGAAAAGATTCTGATTAGTTAGTATACCAATCAGATTATTTCTAAAAGAATCTGATTGTAACTAATTCTGATTGGTTACGATTAGATTCTTCCAGAAGAGAAGACCTACAACAGATGGGGACTGCCATGGGTTGTCACTTCCCACTACAGTATGCCAACCTGTTCAAAGCGAGGAAGAACTGCTCTCCTTCCATAGGAATTACAACTCCTTCCACCCCACCATTAAACTAAAACTTGACTACTCCAAAAGTCAACTCAACTTTCTGGACACCACAATTATAATACATACAATACAAGTGTGGAAGCACTCCATTTAGGCTAATTTACAACTACATTTAGCGGAAGTGCTACTGATCTGGTGAAAACATTTATACAAACATAGAAAAGATAATCAATGCACATTCCTGGGCCCCATACAATATCATACTATCTGCACACTGGCATACTTTATAAACAAAGGGGTTTTAGTATACATTACTGTGATCACATGAATGAAAAGCCTTCCAACCACGTCAAGGTAACCCCAGTTTGGAAGGTCCTAACGTCTAACCTTAAGGTTAGACGTTAGACCTTAAGGTTAGACATTAGGACCTTGAATGAAAAGCCTTCCAACCACGTCAAGGTAACCCCAGTCTGGAAGGTCCTAACGTCTAACCTTAAGGTTAGACGTTAGACCTAAGGTTAGACGTTAGGACCTTCCAGACTGGGGTTACCTTACTGGTTGGAAGGCTTTTCATTCATGTGATCACAGTATATTAACTAAAACCCCTTTGTTTATAAAGTATGCCAGTGTGCAGATAGTATGATATTGTATGGGGCCCAGGAATGTGCATTGATTATCTTTTCTATGTTTGTACAATTATAATACAGGGGGACCTGTATTATGTCCCTAATGCCCTAATGACCTCGATTTACTGCAAACCTACAGACAGACGCACATACCTTAGGAATGACAGCTTCCACCCCAAACACTCAAAAATCAATCATTTTCAGCCAAGCGATATGTTACCATTGTTATCTGTTCAGACCCAACTGAAAGGAATGAACACCTACAGCAACTCCACAGTGAGTTCATTAAACAGGGATACAACCACAAAACAACAGACAAGGAAATCCAAAGGGCCATATCTATTCCCAGAGACAAGCTACTGAAATACAAACAGAGGAAACTGCAACCGGGTTCCCCTTGTAGTCACTTACAGTCCACAACTGGAGATCCTACAACAAATCATAAAAGAACTCCATCCCACCTACAAAGGGATGACAGATTAAAAAACATATTTCCAGTGCCTCCACTCCTGGCATACCGACAGCCCCCTAATTTGAAACTCCTACTGGTACACAGCTCCCTGGGCAAAACAACAATCAATGGCACTTCCCCCTGCCAACAACCTAGATGTGAAACCTGCGCACACATCCACACAACAGACAAAATATATATGCCACATTGTAAACATTCCGCCAATGTGGTGTATCTAATAATGTGCATGAAGTGCCCTACCACGGGTTTCTATGTGGGAGAAACAGGATAAACACTGCGCAAACGGATGAACTCCCATAGATTCAACATCATGCATGGATTAATGGATGCCCCTGTGGCAGAGTACTTTTGTAAAAGAGGCCACAGTATGAAAGATCTCAAGGTCACCATTCTTATGGCAATTTTCACAATCAAAAACAATCTGTACAATGCTTCCATTTTTGCTATCAGTTCTTTTACCTAAGATGTCAACAGAAAAAGTAGGTTTTAATTTTCATTCTGCAAATATAAATGATACAGTATACCGTTTTTTTCCCATATTGAAATTTGTGTAAATATTTGAGAACTTGTACAAAGACTCCCAGATTAGACAGAGATTTCAATGCAGTTGATGTATAACATATGAACTACAGATATGTTTTTTTCTCTATTGAATTGGAGCATTCGCTCAATTTGCAGAAAATGTTACATGGATGTAGTCTGCATTCATGTAAAGGAGTGAGCAGCAAAAAAAAAAAGGTACAGCAAAATCATGGTGGCCCGGACAGTAGTAGGGCCCGCCACAAGCCCAAGAACCCTTCTGCGATCAGCCTTTTTTAAACAGATGATCGCACGTATGAATGAAACATATGCGTGATCAGCTGTTTAAAAGACCGGACTCAAACTTCCTGTTCAGTTCCGGAAGTTTGGGTCCGGTCTTTTAAACAGCTGATCGCTGTGCTCCTTTAAAGCTTAAATCGTGCTCCTTTATGGACATATTCCCCACTTCAAACTATTTATATATAGTTTATGTATAGCAAATATATGTCAAAAGAGATTTGGAGCCATCTTTGTTTGGCCCGTCGTCAGGAATATATATATTTGAATTTTTTTTTTGTGGTTTTATATCTATATAAAATTATATATATATATATATATATTATATATATATATATATATCTAATTAAATACTTCAGTAAAGTAAAGTTCAGGAGCACTCCAGGATTTCTTCAAAATGATTTATTAAACATAGCACATAATGGCAACGTTTCGGCTCTGTACGTGGAGCCTTTATCAAGCCTTGATAAAGGCTCCACGCACAGAGCCGAAACGTTGCCATTATGTGCTATGTTTAATAAATCATTTTGAAGAAATCCTGGAGTGCTCCTGAACTTTACTGAAGTCTATTTCTGAATCCACAGGAGGCACCCAGGTCTAATGTGGATAACATCTGTGTTTTTGAGTGCCACTCACATTGGTTGAAATATATTATTATTTATTTATTTACTCTAAAGAGAATATTCCTCAAGGACTGGATGTTTTTATGGAGATGTTTTTACTGGTGTTGCAACTGACTTGCTATACATGTGCTTTTTAAAGGAATAAAGCATTGAAAATCTACAGGATTATGTAAGTGTCCTTTTTACCATTTTAAATGTGGTAAAAGCATTAAATGTTTTTAAATTGATAATAATAGTACACTACAACTGACCCCACTTTATTTTATGTTATGGTGAGAGGAAGATTTCAGTGAGGGAGCACTCTGCTCCGTCTTTAGAAACTGGCACATCCATGTAAAAAGAACATATACAGGGAGATTCACCTAGAGTCAAATGAAAGGCACCAAAGGCTGAGAATGATCTCTTTCCACAGCCACCACAACCTTAGGGTCAAAGTCATGCAAACCGATTGTGAAGTAGCCATTAGCCCTGCGAATGGCTCTGGGTGAACAGGGATAATAATCTTTATTTAAAGTTATCATTAAAAACATATATTGATATCCAGAGATGTACTAAAGGGACTGTTAGTATTATATGGATGTTCCGGTTTCCTAAAGATGGAGCTGTGTGCTCTCCCTGTCTGCTTCTTATTTATAAATGAATCACAGTGACTGGACTGTTGTGGAGGAGCATTACCAGCACGAAGGAACAGAATGACATGTGATGTGCTATTAAAACTTGAATTGAACACTGAAATCATGAGTTGTCAGTTTCCCTTGGGCTTTGAATCTTTGATTTTATTATTTTATTTTTTTGCTCTAACATCCACACACAAAATTGCATTGTCACAGATCAAATGGAAACACCTGGTTAAAAGCATTGGTGCTCCGTCAACTCAAAATATACATATAGATCAGCAATACATGAATTTAACGTTGGGGCAATTTGTGTTTTTCACTATAGATGCCCTTTAATGAAAACTATGGCCCTTAAAACAAGAAGCAACGTTCCTCTTTAATAAAGCTTATTTGTATTTTAAACTTGGGAGGTAAATCCATGAGAGCTCCAAATTTCTTTTGATATATATATATATATAGAAAGGACCAAACAAGCCGCACACTATATGTAGATAGAAATAATTTAAATATTTATTGCATGCTACAAAGTTACGGTTTCAAGGACGTTATACCCTTTATCAAAATAGCAGGCAAGTAACTTTTCACCATTTTCAACAGTCTTTTTAAAGGGAAGAGTAGCTCCGCCTCCACGAGGAGCTGATGATGTCACAACATAATACCTATATCTCTTAAAGGGATCTATATACACATATACATAAAAACATATAAGGAATAGCTCACAATATAAGAGTAATATGTGGTAGACGGAATAATCAGTACTACAAAAATAGATAAAAGTTGTAATCCCTATTTATGCCCCCTGGAAACAGGGACCCCAGTCTGTTAATCCACCAAGTTTCCCTCTGTTTTAGGCTCAGTTGTCTGTCACACTGAAAGTTATTGGGTATACTCTCCAACAGTGTATCGGAGATCATCCCAAGTATGTTTGTGTTCTACACAGTGTTTAGGTACTGGTAGATGTATATATGTAAGATTGATGGATGATTTATGTTGACTCATCCTATTTTACTAAAATGTATGAAATGAGTGATGTGTCTAAGGTACAACAATCTGGCTCAGTGGTTAGCACTGATGCCTTGCAGTGCTGAGGTCCACATCTGCAGGGAGTTTGTATGTTCTCCCCGTGCTTGCGTGGGCTTCCCCGGGCACTCAATTTTCCCCCACAATCATAAAGTCATACTGATAGGTATGTGTCAAATAAATGTGCTTAGATTGTAAGCTCTTCGGGGCAGGGCCTGAATGTAAACATGCCATTGTAGAGCGCTACGGAAGATGTTGGCGCTATATATCCACAATAATAATAATTTAACTAAAACTGAAATAGCCACTCTGAAACGATTACAACAAAATTTCTTTGTGCAGCAGCACAAAGGAAACTGCTTCTGCCAGGCTTCCTGAGAGCTTCAGCACTATATTTAATACAGGAAGGCACAGGACACTAACCTGGCAGATGAAAAATGTATGTGCTGTAGCTCCTCAACAAAACAGTAATGGGAGGTAGCAGTAATCTTTCCTATCTTCTTACCTCAGGTACTTTTAATTTTTAAAAAGTTAATATTAACAGTATAGTTGTCCTTTAATAGCACGGGCAAACTATTGCACCTCTAGTTGCATTCAGAAGAAAAAATATTTGTGATATGTTATACATCTACTTGAAAATGTACATGTATGAAAAAGTTAAAAATCAACATTACTGATTATTGCCTCTACTTTCTTATTTCAAATTAAAAAAAGGATGGAGGATATAGTATAACAAAACACATAAGGACACATCTGAAAGGGATTCTAACATTGACTAGATGTCCAATACGTGTCTCTAGTTTATAGCAACCTACAGCTAGTTGTCCGATGTGTATCCCAATGCGCCTGCAATGATACAGCTGAATAATAGATTATGATGCATCTTTTTATTACCCATTTAAGAGCAATTTCTGGTTCTGCTGTGAATTCCTATCACCGGCAAAAACTAAATTATTGAAGCATTTTCCATTGTTGCTTACTTCCACTTCAAAAGGCACTGACTGCATTTTACACAGCATTTACCCATTTTCAAGTTTCAATTGAATTGCAAATTAAAGCCTAGAAGTCATAGAAGAAGTACTCTTCTAATATCCCATAAAGAAAATTCCTAGCAAATTGTCCGCATGTTAATGCAATTGCTAAGGATGCAGCCATAAAGAACCGGGACTTCATGGCTAGTTGTTCTACGGCGGCTGTAGTAAATCTAAGATTGCGGCAGTACATTACCTCTGTGACATTAAACAGACGATAATGTGCGATAGCAATATACGGTGCAGTATTGGGTATATTTACAACCGCTGTGCAATAGAAGGAAGCCACTGTAAACTATTGATATTGTTGATAATGGTGTTATATATATGGCCCAAGGTAACATTTTAATATAGTGGTAGGTTTATTCAAATAGGGTCACTTATTGGGAAGGATCAACCAATTATGTAAAAAAACATCAGATTCAGCCATGGCAGGGGAGATAAAAAGAAAGAAATGGAAAGGCTGGTAAAGTGGGCAAGAACACATTTTTACATTAAACGTCAGTTGGGTTAGAGAGAGGTTTAACTACAGCTTCATACCCATTATGCCAATGAAGGGGGGAGATACTTCTGGGTAAATGTTATACCTTCTATGAGAATTTTGCAGCATTATATTAGTGGAATGGAGAACCAGAGTGCCAGCTGTAGAATGGTTTTGCCTTTATTGAGCCATTATCAGTGCAGCCTAGCTCTCTGGACTGCAAAGGGAAAAGCTATTCAAGAGGCAAGTATAGCTGCCACAGTAATGGATAAGTAGATCAGTAGGTGTGCACCTGGGTCTGGTTGAGGGGGTATGTCTTGAAAAATATCCACATTTGAGGATTGTTACCATTATAGTCTATGGCAAAAAATTTCTGGAAATTTGCCGATAACGCCGTAGCGCTTTCACGGATTCCTTAGCTAGAAGATAGCTTCTACACTATGCCCCACACATCTGTACCGAATTTCATGTCTCTAGCTCAAAAACTGTGGGAGGAGATACAGTCCAAAAAAGCGGAAGAATAAAATGGAAGAAGAAAAAGAAGAAATAGAAAGAACAAGCCAAATTAATAAATGGCACTTCAAGGACCTAACACATTTCTAAGCATTTTCACATAGATGATCTGCTCTCTATTCTGTCAGTCTGGGAGTTTTTTTTAAAAATATTACTGAAATGATTTAATAAGCCAAATCAAATAAACATTCATTTAACTACAAAAACTATAATATCATAGCCAAAAGCCAAGTTTCTTGCACTGTCACTAAAAAAGAAATAAAAGGAAAAAATCACAGATGCCTCCACAGGAATAGAAAGATTTTCTGTTTGTTGAAAGCTTCACTGCTGTACTCCTTACATTTGTAATGAGGCCAAGATGACTGAAGTACAGCTAAGGCATTTCTATAAAAGCCACGTTTTCATCTCTTAAACTGCATTACGCTCCAAAGAAACCAGACATTAAGTAGTATAAAATGATAATGCAGTGTGAAAGTAAGAGCATCAAATGAAAATGAATTAATGGCCTGCAACATAATAAGAAGGAAATTCTTGACAGAAGCAGCAGGGGAAGGTGGATAGAGTGAGACCGATTTCAGCTTCTTAAAGCTGCAGATAAATGGGGCATTAAAAGTAAACCCAAGGCCAACCCTAGATGTTCAGATTTACTATGGCTATCTTCACAAAACAAAACCATTATATAATGCAAAAATAACCCATATCTCATCCAACAATAAAAAGTGGTACAATGCAAAACATACCTATAAATTAAGTAATACTCCATCACTAATGGCACCTATATTCAACAACCATGAATTTCCAACAGGACGTTCACAATCTACATGGTCAATATGGCATGAAAAGGGACTATATAAAACAATAAAACTATTGCTAGTGGTGGATAGACATAAGTGAGTGGTTGAATTTTAATTTTAATAAATGGAAGAGTAATTTTAAACTGTTTTTTTTACAGAGATCTTGATCTTAACCTATTTATTTTTTATTTTTTACTTCTTGTTTTAACCCTTCCCCTACCCATACCCCCAAGCGCAAGCAAGATACTTTTAAAGATTTTATAAACAATTCAGTGGACAACTTGCAGTGCAGCCACCCTACTTAAGGAGACATTCCCTACCACACCATAGCGCGGAAGTAACCCAATCTACTATTAGAACAATAAAACTAACCTCAGGCGATAGAACACTACCCTCGGAAATATCCCAAAAACAACTTTAACTCCCAAAGAATGAATGGCTACTCTTCTCACAAGTAAAACACTACATCAACAAAATCCTAACACAGCAAAAGTCTTAAGGACTTACATGGTTTGAAAAAAATCGTCATAATAACCCACTGGGCTCAAAAAGGATTACATCAATATACACTATATCAATGACAAAATGCTCTCCTAATGTTATTATTCAAGAAAAAAAAAAAGATCCTTCACCATTGGTATTTTTCCCTGACCAAAATAGCCCAAATCTATTCAGGCGCCTCCCCTATGTGCTATAGAAGATGCCCCATACAGGCAGATCTTAAACATTCTTGGTGGGACTGCCTTGAAGTAAAAAAGGTATGGTCATACTGCGAAACACTAGACTCAAAGGCTTTATTCACACAAATAAATTTTAACAGAACTTTAATAGCTCTATCTTGGAAACAACCTATACCCCCGATCACACACCTTGTAAATAAAACTTGGCGGAAGTGTAAAAATGACCGGGTACCGAGATCCTTTAAACAATACGACTCAATTTAGGGCCCTTGGATTTACGCCATGTCAGATGATGCTACCACAAATGGGAGCTAAGCAACAGCGATAGTAGTCATACTCAATAACCAACACCAGAAATTTACCCTATAATAAACTCAAGATCATACTGCCCAAATAAGATAAAATGTAACACCACTTTTATATTATATTTAAACTGATTAAAGTTACTATTTAATCATTAATAATATATAATAAGAATATCTCTCAAAATCTTGTGAAATTAAGACTCAAGACGATAGTATTTATTGTATTAAGCTCAATACTGAGTTGTATTTTACTTTGTAAAGATATTCAATAAAATTATTAGGAGAAAAAAAAAGTAAACCAAAGGCAGGCTGATATCATAAACAGAAAACAGATTTTTATTTGTAAAAAACATTTAAGCTGAAAATTAAAATCTCACTTGCTTATTTAGTCCTTTGTATATTAAAGGGCATGTCCACCCTTAAAAAAACTTTTTATATATGATAGTTCTTGCTCCCCCAGCCCCAACCACATTAGTATTATTGCAAGAAATTGCCCAGATCATTACTTACCTTACCTCTCTCCTTGAGGGCTCTTCTGTGCATGGCAAAATTCTCCCGGAGGAGAGACAGGAGGCAGAGTCCTATATGGACTCTGCAGTACTCCTGGTGGGCATTTTTTTGGACTTTGGGGGGGGCGATTACTGGAGAACCATTTGGAGCTGGGATGTGAGGTAAGGATTTTAATACACTACACAGTGGGGCCAGTAGTGGGGGGGATTATAGTTTTGGAGGTGGACATGCCCTTTAAGTCAGGGGAAAAACGTTTAAGGGGTATTTCTTACACCCCCTTCTTCCAATTAATTGAGAAAGGAGATAACATTTATTTTTATATCATACAACTTTTTTCTTTAAAGTCACATCAAAGGAGGACAATTTATTTAATTTTTTTTTTTTAAGTTTTGAGCCAGTTAGACAATTTTAGAAGACAATTTAGTGTTTGTATTAAGTCAGTTCCATAAAAATAAACAGAAACCCATTTAAAATGTAGTTTCCATGTATAAAGCTATAGTTGCCTTGACTATGTGGATCCTGGGATTTGTCCATCTCTAGTATAAACACAATATAGGATACACTTCATAGCATGCATGTTGCAGATGACTAAACTAATGAATTTGGTGTATTAGGCACTATTAAGCTTGCAATGCTGCTAAGATAACTGAAAGGCAGTATTAGGTATGAGGATTCTATGAGTCTGTACTGTACTCCAGATAACTGGTTGTGTTATATTATATAAAAGTATAACAGTCTTCAATAAGGGATACATTGGAACATTATGCTGTACAACAAAATTCTGTGTACTTACTTTGACAACCAAAAAAACCCTAGTAGATGTCTCCCAGACCCTGCAACCCCCCCATAAGAACAATGAATTGAAAAATTTGATTTAAAACATCTGATAGAGGAGAAAATCAAGCATATTTAACTTTAGAGAAACTGCACATTTAAATCTATAACATTGTGTCAAATTGCTAATCCTGCATTCCAATCCATACATCTTCCTATATATTTGTAACAAAGAAATTCTGACTTGTTCACTAGGCAAGATGAAAATGACTCACATGTATTATAGTCAGTGAAAAGTGGAATTTGTCTCAATTCTAATTTCCTAAGCATTAATCAGACATCAATCAGTTGGATGAGTGAAAGCTTGCTCTCCTACAGCCATCTATTCTCAAAAAACAAGGATTTTTTTTTAGAAATCTACTAGAAAAAATGGAACAGAAGCCAACTCTACAAATTATATTTCTTTAGAGACTATAATATTATACATAGAACAGAATGTGAGAATATATTCAAGCTGCAAAAATATGTCTATAAACAATGTTCCATTATCATGCTAAGCCTCAAATATAATCTTTAATTACACCACACAAGGATCATCCCCTAAATAAAGTAGACTAACTTGCAAATTGTATTTTCATTAAGGGTACTCTGTCTCTAGCTGTTGTCAATCCAAAGTTAAAGGCTTGTAAAGTTTTTATTCCTATTCTGTACAGTCTGTATCAGGCATGTGTTATACGCTGTCATAAATCAATCATTTGTAAAGCTACTGTAGTAAGGCTTATAAGCAATATTTGCACTTTTCAGGCTTGTGGCTAGCTTTAAAAATGGGGTGGGTTCATGATGTATCTGATGATTAGAGATGTTCTGGTCAGATCAGTAGCACTTCCACTTTTTGTTATAAAGTAATTTTGCCACAGGAGTGCTTCCACAGCCCCCCTTTTGTGTATATATTGTAGCAGAGTTTCTCTGCAGGAAGATTGACCAAGCTTCCATATGGTAGTAGCACCCCCAACACGTCCCTTTAATTATGCCTTGAATACTAAGCATTGGATGAAAGGCCTCTTCCCTCCTTGTTAAAAGCCAGTAGGCGGGGGGAAGTGAAAGCCTGTAATACTAATTCAATGCAAGGTCAGGGAGACAACCTTCCCAAGAAAATGCAACTAAGCAGGGAGTGTCAGCCCAGATAAATGACCCAAGGTAAACTGTTAGGACCTTCCATACTGGGGTTACCTTGACGTGGTTGGAAGGCTTTTCACTTTTATGCATAAAATTGTAACAACCCCCCCCATGTTTTTACTGTTTGCCCTAGCATAGATATTATGATATATGGGGCCCAGGAATGTGCATTGATCATCTCTTTTCTTGTTTGTTCTTATGTTCTGGTCAGATCAGTAGCACTTCCACTATTTGTTATAAAGTAATTTTGCCACAGGAGTGCTCCCACAGCCCCCCTTTTGTAATGATTAGAAATAGGATCTAGGTTCGACATGGAACCCCACGGTTCTGAAATCCGAAAGATCCGTCCGATTCTCAACAGATCTTCTGGATTCCGGGACAAATTTTCGAATGTACAGAGCTATTTTCGATCATTTTCTAAAAATATCTTCAAACATTCGAAAAAACCTCGAAAATACGATCAGAGACCACTTTCAAGTTTCCGATCGTATTTTCAAAGATCGAACGTTTGAGGCTATTTTCGCTAATTTTTTTAAATTAACCTTGAACGTTCAAAAAACTCAGAAAATACGATCGGAAACTCGAAAGTGGTCTCTGATCATATTTTTGAGGATTTTCGAACGTTCTAAGATATTTAAAGAAATTATCGAAAATAGCTCCGTACATTCGAAAATCTTTGAAAATTTGTCGCGTTTTCAGTCTTCAGGATTTTCCCGAGATCTGGGAATCCGAAAACGGAATGAAACTATGTAGTTTTGGTCATCTCTACCGATGATGCTCTGTCCTAGCACTAATTGAAGTGGTAAATGGTAGTAGTGTGTTCTTTTTAATAGAGGGCACTTGTACAGAGATCACAGTTTCCATTTCATACATACAGTGACAGAGACTGCATCATACCGAGACTTTTTGACAAACAAATGACAAAAAAACGATCCATTTGCAAGTAATTTTTTATATTATAGATTAACAAGAACACACTAAAAATAGGACTTTGTTTTGCTAGAGATTATGCTATTTGAATGCCGAAATTCATATCATTCTATTGTAATAAGATTTCAATAGCTTTTATAACGGACCAAAAAGCCTGCATCTCTTATTACAGAGTACCAAAGCTTCCCAAGAGCTCTGTCCCAGAAAAGTCTTCAAAACTATTCATGCAAACACTGATCATAAGTGATCTGCTTGTGAAAGTATAGAAATGAAATACTTAGTTAATTAAAATCAGTCTTCTGAGAATACCTGAATCAAAAAAAAAAATGTTTTTCCATTAATAGTTTTCAGTACAATTTATGCTGTGTAATACTATTGGTCTTGTGCTTAGTCCTTGACCCAAGAACTGAAAAATATTTATCTAATATACTATACAGATAAAGGCCATACACTAATAGACTAAATTTAGCCGAGAGAATGAGGACTGGTAAGTATATTTAGGAGCAGATTTAAAAAGCAATTAGGCCATATACAAAAGTTTTTTTTGGGGTTAGACATACTAACATGAGGGTTTGATATTGCCTTAAAATCATATTGTGGTCTGACGGTTCATGTGTTAGTCGAGCTAATAACTTGGTAGCAGATTGATGTCCATGTTCAAAATATCTTTGTTTTGCAAAGAATTCTTTTTGATTTGTTTTATCAGTGATAAGGTAGAGATGTAATGTGGTTTCTAATAGTACCAAGTTTCGCATCGAATCTGAGGTTTTCGAAGTCCCAATGAAACATTCGGAACTACCGAATTTTTAGAATTTTTCAATTTTTAGCGAAAATCGAAAGTAGACGATTTTCGAAAATCGAATGTAGACTATTTTCGAAAAATCGAAAGTAGACTATATTCGAAAATCGAATTTTTAAACTTTCTGAAAAATGGAAAACGGAAATTCTCTAAACTAAACTAAAAATCCCATTTATATAGTCTACAAAAAAAATATTTTTTTTAACCCACAATTGATAGCCGACCAGTTCAGCGAATATTACAGTCAACTATATAACTTGTCCTCAGATCCCTCTAAAGCCATTACTAACAAAACAGATATTGATTCTTTTCTAAAAAAAAACTCTCCTTCATCCCTTACAAAATACCAAACAGAAGATATTGATAAACCAATTGCCTTAGAAGAAGTAATCACAGTAATTAAGTCTCTTAAAACCAATAAATCACCAGGAGTAGATGGGTTTATAAATGAGTTCTACAAAACATTCCAAGAAATTATATCCCCCTAGAAACATATAATTTAGCCATAGAAAAAGGCTCCTTTCTCCCAGAAATGTTAAAAGCTATAATAGTACCGATCCCTAAACAAAATAAAGAATTTTCTCACTAACTACAGACCTATTTCCTTGCTTAATACTGATCTTAAGATATATTCCAGAATCCTAGATAAAAGATTAATGCCACTTCTACCAACACTCATTCACCTGGATCAGGTTGGATTTGTACCCAAAAGACAATTAACCGACAACACTAGAAGGATTATCAATCTCCTCAACTGAACCCAACAAAAGAAAATATCTTCACTATTCATTGCATTAGATGCTGAAATTTTTTGGAATTTGCAACTCTTTTAAAACAGCAATATTATCACTTTATTCCAACCCTTCAGCGTCTGTATTTATTTCTAAAATGATTTATAAACCCTCTACACTAACCAATGGTTAGACATAATATTAATGATTACCAACCCAATAACATCAATGATACATCTCAACCACATCTTAGAACAGTTCTCCCAAATATCAAATTACAAAGTAAATAAAACTCAATCACAAATACTAACATCAAACATATCCTTGACATATATTTTATCAAGCCAGTACCCATTTAATTGAATTGTTCCTACATAACATATTTACCAATTAACTTATCCCTAAATTATCAAGAACTATACTCACTTAGTTTTCTACCTCTTATTGAGAAAATTAAATCCCAACACTAGCACAATCCACAATAAATTCTTATGGTCAAACAAAACTACAAGAATTAAGAAAGCAACATTAGCCAAAACAAGACCAGCAGGAGGTATTTCATTTCCTATTTTTATTGATTATTACCGTGCAACAATACTCGGACAAGCTAGAATTTGGTAGCACACAGCAACCATCAATACCATCTGGGCAAAAATAGAAGAATCCTTTGTGGCCCCACTAACATTACACCAAATAATATTTGCAATAATGCAAGGGAAAAAATTACCACCTTCTCCATTTCTAACTATTCAAGCAAGACTTACAAATACACAACAAATCATCAAAGAATTCTTATACCCCTATACAGATACATAGCACTAAAGTCTTTGGAGTGTTTGATAACAGATTAAAGAATCGATTGGAATTGAAACACCATATATCTTTACAACAAAAGGTCATAAGGTCTTTTATATCCCCTTTAATGATTTAAGAAGCAAATATCATTTAAATAAATGAGATTTCTACAAACACCTCCAGATCTTAAGCTTTCTTAAGGTATTGAACTTATGACCTTCTGAAAAGCGTATTTTTTAAACCTGGTGCCTTACCCGGTGCACCAACACTGAATAAGCAGAGAATCCAACTACATTTGGAAGATTTATCTTTTGCTAGGAAAATAATAATTAAAAAAATTAAATATGGAAGTCCCTGATAAAACTTTGAAAGCTGCTTGTTACCCTTCAGTTTATTTTCCAGCAACTCACACTGACTGGTAAATAAACTGCAGGGTAAAAAGCAGCTTTCAAAGTCTTATCAGGGAGTCCATATTGGTGTAGAGACATCTGTATACAAAATTCTTTGTGCATAGAGACAGTCGGGGAGATCCAATTCCGTACGCCACGTTACTTACCTTAGCCCGATCCCGCGATACAATAACTGACGTAAACGAGATTACGTCAGTTATTGCATCGCGGGATCGGGCTAAGGTAAGAGCATAGGTTTAACGCCTCCCACACACTACCGTTAAGTGTTACCCTACTATGTAGCGCATAACTTAACGGTAGGGGTTTTGGATCTACAGCACGGCGCTATATCCAAAAACATTTGGAAATGGCGCTGTGCTCTAAAATCCGTCTAAAACCCACGTTAACCTGAAATTTCTTTGGGTTAACATGGGTTTTAGACGGAAATGGCCCATATTTAATCTCCCCCAGCGAATACTGGGGTCAGGGGGCGTGGGTCTTTGATGACTTCATGGGCTGTGGGTTGTACTGGCAACAACATGGAAGCCTTCTTATTTATAGAATCTATTTCTCACATACTAAATGCAACGTACCAGAGAAGAATCTTACAATGTATAGGTGTTCTGGGGAGAAAAACTTTCACATTAGGTTTTAAAAAAATACGTTTAGTTCTCCTTTAATTGTGGATCTAAACATTTATCCTATTCATCAAAAAAAACTATTATATTCATCTTTTGAATATAACTTAAAGACTAATACCAAAATATTGAAAATCCACAAAAATCCCATTGTTAAAAGAGATTAACAGGGAGATTCAATAAAAGTTCTTATGGTTTAAAATGGTGCTACTTTTGCTTCAACCAATCAGATCTTATTTAACATTTGAAAGCTAACATCTGATTGGTTGGGGCAAAATTAGCAACATTATAAAGGATAATTACTTTTATTGAATAACCCTGTAAGAACCAATTATGGTAACTACAAATATGAAATATGAAAAAATGTTTGCTATATCCAAAGCTAACTTCCCAAAGTTTTTCAAAGCTTGGCAAGAATAGTATGTGGGACCAAGATGTATGACATAGCGTCTCTGAATGTGGAAAAAATTCCTTAATTGTAATAATTTTCTTTCTGTTCTAACTTTGGTGATATGTTCAAGTTGAATTACCATTGTATCTGAACATTTATATATAATGTACAATGTTAGTTATTTTTTCTTGAAAATAATAAAAATTTCTTGTTAATAAAAAAAAAATCTCTATTCTAAGGGATGATATACAAAAGTCTAAAATCACACAAATAACCCCCCCCCCCAAGTTGTTTAAATCAGCAAAAATAACCCTTGCACAATATAGTAGTATAGGATAGTAAAGTACTAGGCGGAGCGAAATGCATTTAAAGTTCACCCCCTCATCAGCGACCATCTCTCAATTCTTTGATGTACTCACCTTGAGGCTACTGTGACCCTCAGTGTTCCTTTCTGTGCATGGATACACTTTAGTGACTGCCAGACTAATAAGTATACTGGCTGCACATTCTAGGATCTGTACTAGTATTATGACTATATTGTGTAAGGTTTTTATTTTGCTGGTTTTAGCAACTTGTGGGAGAGGGTGGAGGGTTACATTGGTGTGATTTTAGACTTTTGTATATCATTCCTCAGAATAAAGAATTTTTAGACTATCAGCTACCCTGTTATCTTTCTCTTTGGATACTTTTATATGTATTGGGGTTTTACTGATAGCATGAGACTAGAGTAGTGACTAGGGTGTCAGTATGAGTGTTTTTGTCCTTTTGATATGTGTTATTGCACTGTGTAGGGAGCCTCTTAATCGTAAGACAGTTTTAAAAGCATCCCAATGAATAGGAATGGAGACTTGTTCATGATAGAGTATATGGAGAAACAGAAATTACTATTGAGGTAGTGGGTTGACTTGGATTAAGTTGGATGGTCAGCAGTAGAGGGTGATCAGATATTTTGTGCTTATATGTTTGATGTGTCATGTCTGTGGCTATAAGATTTGTTTTTTTTATTTAGAAATATAAAATCTATTTTTGATACGGAGTTGTGTGTTTTAGTGAAACAGGTGTATTCCTTAGAGCTAGGGTTAAGAAAGTAATGTCAATTCATTCAATCTCCATTGTTGTTTGAGTGGTGATTCGATTCTGATTTAGGAATTAGCAATTGTTGCCTATCTATACATTACAGGGTCCATAGTGGCATAGAAATCTTCCATGCAGATTTTAATGCCAATATATATCCAATGCTATTGGGTGACCATGCAATCCAGGGTTAGTGGCAATAAAGTGGGTTTCTTGTAAAGCAAATTACATCTGCAGCTTAAATATAGGAGAACACTGCCAAATGTTTTTTGGGTTAGGGCATTTCAGGATAGAACTTTAATTTTATTGGTCTTGTTAATAAAGGGAGTAATTATTGCCCCGTTTCACATCGTTCGTCTGGATGATATATCTTGGATAACTTGAGGCTCCAAGAGAGTGGCTCAAGAGGAAGGGGAAAACTTAATAGGTGGAGAAGGAACACAACTAAATAGAAACTGTATTTCCAATCAAACTATCCACAAACTGCTGGAATTCTCATTGGGGTGCACTTAGAGAGGTCACTACAATTGCAAGTCTCTTTGTGTAAGCAGCTAGAACCAGTTGCCACTAAGTCAACACTAAGGATTAATAAAGAAGTGTGTGCGAGGTTAGGTTCAAGTCCCTAATATTTACTTTAGCTTCCCACACCTCTCATTTAATGGGATTTCGAGAGACAGGGTTGGAAAATAAGTGGGGAGAGGTTTGGGTGAATATGGGATTGAAGAATATTTCCAAGCAGGTATTCCGATTAATAATGAGTTTTAGATACACTAGTTAGTGTTAAGGTTTGTTTCAGGTGTAGAGTGGGTTTGTATATGCCATTTGCTTACAATAGGGTACGTTAGTCTGGGGATCATTGTAAGTGGCGGATTGGAGGTGTGGAGTATCTCGGTTTACATCCTGGTATTTTCTAGCAGTTCAAAAATAATTATAAATTTACTTCAATATATTTCCCCCCAGGTCAGAGTCAGGTCCCGTAGACTGTATTTCTATAGCTATTAGATAAATTGTAGTAACAAGTACAGCTCCAACATACACATTTACATAACATTCTGAAATTAATAATTGTCACACTGTACCCCAGTCCCCCATCCCCTTACATAGACACTCATGCAATAAGCAACAGGTTATATATTTACTGTCCAGAGGTGTGTAAAGGAGAGCAGCACAGTTATTAAAAGAAACCCTATTTCGCCACCCCTGGGTGAGGTAAAGATTGTATTTTAAAAAACATCTTGATGCCCTTTTTGTTCCTCCATGGTCCTGCTCCTTCACACAATTTCAATTGATGCGCTTCCAATAGGAGGGCATTTATTTTGCAGTGTATCCTTCCATTTTTTCAAATGCCTGCTTGGGAAAGGGGCATGGCAAGACATAGGGCATAGCTGGACCGAACCAAATGATGACAGAACAACGTTTTCAAAGTACCAGCTTACATGTTGTGAAACATCATAGCCATTAAATTATCTTAAGCCTAGTGCGCACACCAGAGAGTTGTCCTCTGCTTTCATTTGGGGTATTCATATAACGATCAGTTAAAATTAGTTTTAAACTTACCTTCAGGGGCGAATATAGAGCTCAGGAGCCTGTAGGCCAAAAGGCCTGGTGCCCTTAGCCCAACTCCTTTACACAGACCATACAGCCTAAACCACACCCGCTTTCTCATTTTTTGGGAATAAAAGTAACTATTTAGTGGGTGGAGGGGTGGGTGAAGATTGACAGCTTCCTTTTTAACTACCGGCACACTTAGGCGTGTGCCTACTGTGCCTAATGCTAAATCCGGGCCTGCTTACGTGTGTACATAGCTTAATATATCTATTAGGGGCAAACACTGGGGGAGATGCAATACTTGCCTTCCGCGCTCTTCTTTCTTCAAGGTTCTCTCAGTACTTAGTATGAGTTACTGCATCACGAGAACCCGGCAGGTAAGGCGAACGCAGTTAACTCCATTTTAAAGGCGTTCGTTTTTAACACTACCAAGTAGCCCAAAAACAAAAACGCAATGGGGTATAAAATTGGGCACCTGCACCAGTTAACCCCACTCTAGCCTGATATTACATCGGGAAGCATGGAGCTAACTCCATTTTACCCTACAGTGCCAGATATTGCATCTCCCCCACTGTATTTAGATTTTTCCTCCTGACACTCCCTGTCATGGCCCAATCACTTCAAGAGGTAATGGGAACAAGAGGTAAGTTTTGTGTATGGCCATCATTCAAATAACACTGCAAAATTCCCTGCATTAAAATTGTTCCCAAAACATATCCTGGGCAATTCAATACTGCTGTTACTCTGGGCAAAAAACAATAGGGACTTAACCATAACTCCAATTATTAGCTGTCATTATAAAGTATTAAATTGCTAATGGCTGCATGGGAGTCTTTTGTGAAAGCTGTGCAACCACCACTATTATGGTAACCTTTATTGAATAGGCTAGTGGGACCGGAATCATTGCTCTTCGGGTACCAGCAAATTGTCCGCATTTTTTTAACAGAAAGTAAATTTAAATACAAGGATTATGTGCTGTAACTGCTAGAACTGTTTTATAAAGAGGCAGCCAGCATGAAGGAAAGAATAAATAACAGTGAGAAAAAACATTATTTATTGTTAATATGAGAGAGTGGGCAAAGGGTTTTTATTATTGCTACCTATATACGAAAATGAAAGTATTTTCTATTCTCATCATCATCCAGCAAATCTAAGCTGAAAAGGGATTTTCATTCAGTTATGGGTATGCAGATGATTCTCAAAAGACTATTATGTAGCCACAGAATACACCACAATCACTAGCAGTGCTATATTATGAGTTGTCAATACTCTTAATCATTGTGGACCACAGCCAATTCTTTAACCAGTGTTCAATGCAATAAGACTAGAGGTCACTAAGGGACTGAAACAGCGCATAGAAAAAAAAATGCATCAGCTCCCAGACTCTGCAGGAATGCCAGTTAAAGGAAAAGTGCCACACTGTGGATTTTTCTATAAAAATAAAGAAACGGTGAATGAGGGAATGGAAGGAAGAAAACAAATGTCATGGTTATGTTCTGACAGAAATAGCTGTCTAATTAAGAAATTATGATTTTGTGTTGACTTTTGTGCAAATGGTATAGGCATTTTTTCAAAGCAGAACTAAATGAAAATTTATAAAGCTTTAAAACAAAATGTATGTCAGTAATCCAGAATCCTGGATTGTCACTTCTGAGGTTTAATATTATGTTGTTGCTCCATCATTAGAGATTCCCCCACCACCCCACCCTCTAGTGGATGCTCCATCTCTTAAAGGAAATGGATAATTAAAGGGAAACTGTGGTCAATAAATACGTTAGGGTTAAATAAAAAAGCCTTCAATCCTACCTTCAAAATGAACCCTAAACTGCATCTGTAGGTGAGACGCTATTGCAGGAAAGGTTCAGCCATATAAATTCCTGAACACTTCTTGTTTCTAGCAGCTTTTAGCGTGTGAAGCCTAAATTAGTCAGCTTTTTGATATTTTTATCCTTGTTACTTGAATAAAGTTCATCTTTTATGGAAGTACGTGTGCAGTCTACTCTGGGATATACATTTTTTTTCCTTTTAGCATGTGACCAGCCTGTGCCCATGTGATCAGCCTCAGCCTGCATTAATAGGCCCTCCCTCCCAACTGTCCTTTTTTTTCTTGTCAGTGCCATTTTTTTTTACAACCATGATTGTACAATTACAACAGTGCTCCTAAAATTACATTCTCGATCATACAAGTACGATTGCAATCATACAAATTGGGGTAGTCTACTACATGGTATTGTGCGGCCTAGCCATACTTTTATGCTAGCCTGTGGTATTGAAATTTTCAGATACTGCAGGTTAATAAATATGCCCCTAAGTCTTATGTGCGCATGCTCCTCCCCTGGTGATGAGAAGAGTTTCAGGTGATTTCAGTTATGCTACTGGAAGCAGAAAGTTTGATGAATTCTTTGCAATATCGTTTTGCAAGGCTGCAGTCAAAGATTTGAGCCTGAGTTAATTTTAAAGGAAAGATTGCAGACTTTTATTTAATTCTAACTTGTTTAGAGACCACAGTTGCTCTTTAAGGTCACCTTGATCAGCTATAAACAAATAAACTTTACCACATAACTAATGCATAAGGGATAACCATATGTATTAGATACACCAGGAACAACCTGACAAACTGAGAATTGTCCCTGAAATTTTCTGTACAGAGCTCCTGATTTTATAAATGTAGTAAAAGCTTGTACAGACATACGATTAATGAACACAACCGCCATGGCTGACAGTAGAATGTGTGCGGTCCATCTCAGACCATACAGCATAAAGTGCCCCTTTTGGTGAGGCTACACTACAATTCACAGAAACGCTTGGACTTCTCAATATTGCGCTATAGAAACACATGAGATTGTGCAAAAAATGGTTATTGCATGCGCTCCCAAAAGCAGATCACAATGCAAAGCACTAATGTGTCCCGTCCCATTGCCTTACACTAGTGTGCGCTTTTAAAAGCGCGGTTGGATCACAATCACAATCTGATCGTGCATAAAGGGTAACTGTGGTCTCAAATTCTTCCAAACTAGTAAGGATTATATAAAAAGCCTCCCATTGTAGCCATCCAGCATTAAAGGAACACTAAACTCGTTTTTTTAAGTATACCGTATATACTCGAGTATAAGCCGACTCGAGTATAAGCCGAGGCACCCATTTTTGCCTCAAAAATTAGAAAAGATGATTGACCCGAGTATAAGCCGAGGGTATACAGTAACCCTAATACCTTTCCACTGTAGATGTTAGTGTGGGTTGTTGTTTTTTGTGTTAGTTTATTTTTCTTTTTGTTTTTTTTTTAGTTTTTCTTTTTAGTTTTAGTACTTTTCAAATATTTTTTTGGGGTTTTTTTGGTTTTTTTTGTTTGGTTTTTGAAATTTTTTTAAATGGTTATTTTATTTTTTGTGTTTTTTTTTTTCTGTAAATATGTTAGTTTTTTTTTTTGTTTTATTTTAATATTTTGTTTCAGGGGATGGGGGTTTTTTTTTTTCAACCTATTACTTGGCGTGTTATCTTTTTTTTTTTTTTTTTTTTTTTGATGTATGTTTTATGTTTTTTATTTTGTTTTTTTTTTTTTGTTTTTTTTTTTTTGTTGGGGATGTTTTTTTTTTCTTTTTTTTTTTTTTTTATTTTTTTTGATATATTTTTTTTGTTTCCATGGATTTTTTTTTTTCTTATTTTTTTTTTTTTTTTGTTCTTTTTTTTTTTTCTTTCTTTACTTCTTTTTTGTTTTTTGTTTATTTTTGTTTCTTTTTTTTCTTTGCTTTTCTTTTTTTTTTTTTTTATTTTTTTTTGTGGTTTTTTTTCTTTTTTTTTTTTCTTTTTTTTTTTTTTTTTTTTGGAAACTACAACTCCCAGCATGCTTGGTTGCTGGGAGTTGTAGTTTCCAACCACCTATAGTAGAAAGGTATTGGGGGTTACTGTATGGCATACTGTCCCCCACCCTAATACCTTTCCACTGTAGATGTTTGGAAACTACAACTCCCAGCATGCTTGGTTGCTGGGAGTTGTAGTTTCCAACCACCTATAGTAAAAAGGTAATGTGGGTGTCTGCATGGCATACTGTCCCCCCAGCCCTCCCCCCAGTACCCCCAGCCCTCCCCCCAGTCCCCCCAGCTCACTTACCCGTACCTGGTCTTCAGTCTTCCTCTCTCTGCAATCCAGAAGCAGCCGCGATTCGGCCGGCATTCCCATTACTGCTTCGCGGCTGCGCGATGACGTCATCCCGCCAGCGTGCGTGATGACGTCATCGTGCAACCGCGAAGAACTACTGGGAACTGCCGGCCGGACTCGCGGCTGCCTCTGGATTGCAGGTAAGTTCCTTGTGACTCGAGTATAAGCCGAGTCAAGGTTTTTAGGTTAATTTTTAAACCTAAAAACCTCGGCTTATACTCGAGTATATACGGTATTCCACCTGTTTCTATTATTCACAGGGAGGTGAGAATGCTTATTCCCACCTCCCTGTGAATAATAGTACACTCAGGGGACACTGGAACTTACCTTACCGCCGCTCCACTCGCAAGCTGCAGCATACACTAACTTTTTTTTATGTCAGGATTGGAGCAAAGTATAAATTGCACTAAAGATGCCCTTTAAATGACAACTAAACCCTCAAAACAACACTGAATTAGCAGGAAAAGTACCTAAAGCTCTGTAAGTACATTAAAAAGGGAAAAGAAGATGAAGAAGAAGAAATAGAAAGAACGGGAATATGGCTCTTCAAAACAAATTAATATTGACAGCGATTCCCTTGCCTTACACAGTTTATTATTCTTAAAAAAATGAATGGACATCTAACATTATAATTACAATTTTTCCCTTTGGCAACTAAATGCCTTATTCTGTTTATCCCTAAAAGAAAATATGAGCCAGTCACTGGAAAGTCCATCTGCTTTCCAATGAGTCATCCTGCACTGAAATAATTAATATTATTAAGTAAATATAAACATTTAAGCATATTTTTAGGACTGTCTTCCTAACAACAGCTATACTTCCTGATGTTCGCTTTTGTTTTGTTTGATCATTCTTCTGGGTAGAGCAATCTGACATAGCTGTAATACATGACATCATGATCAATGACAGACTGCTGCTTCCTGAAACGCCTACTCTGCACTTGTACGAGCTTAAAAAAGAGTTTCAGCAGCTTTAGCAGGAGGCAGCAAACATTGCAGGATATATGTATGAGGATTAGTTATTTGGAGAATATAAATTATTGTAGTTGCTAGTGGCTACCCATATTACAGTAGTTGCCAGCAGTAATTTTATGTCTAAAACGGCCTATTAAGCATTCAAAAACAAGGATGATAAATCTGCATTGGAATCAGTTATAGTGGGCCCATACAGGATATGCAGATTATCGTGCATGTTTATCCAGGGCCCCTTTGCGTGTGCTGGGAGCGCTCCCGGGGGCACTATTCAAGTGAAGTTGTAAAGTTTAAATTTACCAAGTGTTTAGCCATGGCCACAACCAGAAGCTACACTCACAGCCAGAAGCCACACCCACAACAAGCCATGTCCACTGCGACATGCAGCAAGTGCCGCCTTATACAGATGGGAATTGCCTGTTTACAAAGTTTGACTCAGGTACCAAAAGCCCTAGAAGTGCCTGTGTATACAAACCTGATTACAGCCTGCATATTATTCATTTAAAGAGAGGAGTGGAAGTGAAACTGGAGGGCTTTCTGTTCTGAAAGATTTTATGTAATTTAAGCAAGTAACATACAAGGTGGCAAAATACCTAGCCAACATCCTAGGGCCCTTGGTTGGAAGTTCTAAGCATCATTTCTGAAAATCACACGATTTCAATAACAATATTTAAGATATAGTATTTGGTGCAGAAGAAACAATAGTATCCTATGATGTGACATCTCTCTTCACAGTAAACCCACCAGGGAGGCTGTTGAAATGCTGAGAAAATGGCTATGCCAAGACAACACCCTTACCAGCAAATCAGATCATAACCCAGAACAGGTGTTTTCCCTACTAGACTAGTGCCCGAGTAACATATATTTCAAATATAAGGACAAGTTCAAGAAAAACATGGATGTGCTGTAGGATCTCCAGTTTCACTCATCGTGGCAAGCCTCTACATGGGGGAAGTGGAAACACAGGCTCTTAATACATTCAAGGGAATTGCACCCAGCCACTGGTTCAGATACATGGATGACACCTGGGTTAAAATCCATCATAAGGAAGTACAAGCCTTCAGAGAACACATCAATGCTGTGGACCAAATCATCAGATTTACAAGGGAAGAGGTACATAACACACTTTGGTTCTTGGACTGCTTGGTAGAAGTCAGGGAGAATGGTAATCTGGAAGTAGAGGTTTACAATAGCCTAAGTATAATGATATCTGGGTTTGGGGAGTGGACATGCCTTCTAAGTTTTATTTTCAGAGATGTTGTATTATATATACACTGTATGCTAGCTGGGTCTAGAGAAGGGATAGGGGTCCCACTCTGACCTGGATCTGTAAATCCGAAAACGGAATGAAACTTCAGAGTTTCGGACATCTCTAGCTGGGATTAATGTGGGGGAGTATATAGGGAGAATAATGTATGTGTGATTTAATAAATACATTTTTATTGAGGATTTCTGTTCATTTTTTTTAATTACTAAATAAAGTCTAAATTAAGTTTTATACAGGAAGCAAATTATTTACTATAAATACATCTCCTACACCTATTTAAAATATTGTATTAAAGGAATAAAAAAGCAAATTAGAGAGAGAATTCACACTTTCAAAAACATCTCTAAACTAAATATTTACGGAATAAGCTTACAATTGTTAAAATAACTTACACACAGCCGATCCCTTTATTATCACATAAATGGCCTCCTTGACAACTCTCTTGAACCAGTCATATTCATTTGCCAGTATGCTAACATTACATTCAAAGGTATGCCCTTTTTCCTTAAGATGAAGCCATTCCTGAAGCCATTCCTCCAATTCCTGCTCCCTCCCCTAGACAAGTGAGCCAGGGGATGCAAGAAGCAAAACAAGTTATTGCATAATATAAGAACAATTTGTCCTATTTAACTTTTTTTTAAAAAAAATACATTTTGCCCATCACCTGAACCTTACCATTTCTTCCTGCTGCCATTTTGCGTACTTCTTTTCAGTTATATTTAGTTCAAGAAAAGGTTTTTCAATAGTAGGTCAGAGTTCTTTTAAAACAACTTTAAAGAAATTCATGAATACACTTCAAACCAGCTGTAAAGTATCTGGTCTACAATTTACAATACATATGTTATGCTGAATGTAATATCGAGTAGACTGTGAAGACATCATTACCTAGCAAATGACAATGCAAGAAAGATGCCTTGCTACCCAGGGGCATAGATTAAAAAGTCCCCGTTTAACGGTATGTATTCACTGCTAGTTAAAATAGAACAGAAATCATAACTGAAGCAATATAAGAAATACGAATTATATCATATCGATGCACAAGGCCAAATATCCAAGTCCTAATGGAGTTAAATGCTGGTACAACTACTTTGTGCATTCTCCCTTCCCCTGACAACATTTACAACATTTTTCAATTCACAGTACATGTTTATTTAAGAAAACTAAACTGAAAAAGGGGACATGTTTAGGGATATCTTCCATATCAATTCTATTATGAACAAACAAAACCAGCTTTAGTCTTTCTGGAGAAACAAAAGGAACAAATTACACAGAATCACTGACTTCACTTGAATTGAAGCCAACATGATGATGGATAGAGAATGGATATGGATAGAAAGCATAGCAATTAAGAGTTTTGCCTTGACAATACTTCAGATCATCGTCTTCTCCTATTGAATTCAAAAGCTCCCAGAATAACAGTTCTCTCAAGAAAATCCTGTCAACAAAACATGAATTTTAAGAGCTTTACATTTAAAAAATATAAAGATCTATTTCTAATCATTTAAAGATAGTATCTGTATCTCAATGAGTGGGGTAACTACTGGGAAACAGCCCCTGCAACCTCTGGGCCCATGGGGGCTTAATCCACCCCCCATGTGCTGCAGGGGCTCACTCTTTTCATTAGGGCTATGGCTTACTATAGATGTTTAAGCCTTGTTTTGGATGGCAAATCCAATTAAATGTAAATCATTGAGATGTAGTAAATTTTTCCAAAGCATGCAATCACTTTTTTTTCATGATAGTACACAACACCTCAAATCTTGGAAACGTTTGCCAAATTCTACGAAAATTTGTATAACTCCAGAATAGCTTATTCACATACCGAAATTTCAAAATTTCTCGAACAAATTGAACTGCCAACTATAAGTGCAGAACAAAAAATGGCTCTTGAATCCCCTATCACACTTACTGAAATTCAGAATGTAATAGACTCCATGCCAAATAATAAGGCCTCTGGCCCCGACGGGCTACAAGTTGAGGTATACAAAAGATACCAAACTCAATTACTAAAACCCATCCTTGAAATGCTCAATTATACACATCATACCGGCTTTCTACCCCCTTCATTGTACAATGCGACTATTATAGTTCTCCCTAAACCAGGTTAAAAAAAACCTAGAATGCGGCTCCTAAAGACCCATTTCCCTATTGGCAGCAGATTACAAGATACTAGCCAAAATCCTTGCCCAAAGAATGAAAACCATGATTTTATCCCTAATACATCCGGATCAAACCGGATTCATGCCCGGTAAATCTACATCCATTAATTTACACCGTGCATTAATTCAAACACAGATGGACTACGACAACTCCGCTGAGCGCACAATACTCTCATTAGACGCCAATAAGGCTTTCGACTCGGTCAAATGGCCATACCTTATTGAGACACTGAGATGATTTGGTTTTGGCGATAGCTATATTAAATGGATACAAATTTTATACACTTCACCCAAAGCCCAAATTCAAATTAATGGTAACTTTTCCCCAACCTTTTCACTACACAGAGGCATCCAAAAGGGTTGCCCCTTATCTATTTGCCCTTGCCATTGAGCCTCTAGCTACATTACTCCGGATAGATAACAGAATAAAAGGTTTCCAACTGGACCAATTTTGAGGAAAGTCTAGGCCTCTATACGGACGATATAATAATGTTCCTACAAAATCCCCGCAGACCATTTACAGCAACCTATAATATTATCAACACCTTCGGAGCGTAATTGGGTTTGACTATTAATTGGGACAAATCCGTCATATACCCAATGGACCACATCCAACCCAAGTAGCCTGGCCAACTCATATTCCAATAGTTACCCAATTTAAATATTTGGGAATCATAATAACAAAATCACCCCAACAGTTCTATTCCCTTAATATCTCTCCACTCCTAGACTTTGTCCGCAACAAAACCCATGCATGGAAGTATGTCCCACTTAATCTTTGGGGTAGAATCCACCTAGTCAAAACTTTCTTGTTCCCTAAACTACTTTACACCATACAGCATTTGCTAACTTATATACCACAATCATTCTTCAAAAAACTTAACACATTAATATGTTCTTTCATCTGGAACAACAAGAGACCCAGTCAACATCAGCAAACTCAAAGCCCCCAAATCAATGGGTGGTCTTGCCTTACCAAATATATGATTGTACTTCTGGGCATCACAAATCAGTTACCTCCATTGTTGGCTATCACCAGTTCCTCAACCAACCTCTTCAGATAACATGCTCACAAAATACCTCACAGGCCCTTTTATGGCATTTATAGATGCACCAAAACAACATATTATTGGTAAAGGTACAGTAATGCATAAGCAAGCACATAAAATTTGGAACCTAACCAACAAATTACTGGACATAGACACTGGACATAGACACTGCGAACACACCCCTCTATGGAACAACAAACTTATGTCTGGGCTGCATGGTATGTCGGGAGCAACACTATGGGATGGATTCGGAATTAATACCCTGGGACAAGTTATTCAAAACGGCAATATGATCACATTCTCAGAATTACAAAACTCGTATAAACTTCCCGATGCAATGCACTACAGATACATACAATTAGGACACGCAACAATTAACAAACACCCCGCGATTGGGGTGGTGCGCACCCAGAGCCCCCGGTGCTTAATATCTCAACTCTACAGCTGCTTGATCCACGCCAAATCACAAACAAATTTGATGCACATTAAGACCAAATGGTCTACTAGCTTGGGTAACACACATAAATGAGGAACACTGGGCAGAGATAACCAGCTCACATACAACGGCCTCACCAGCAGTTAACAACAAGATTATACAATTTAATGTCTTACACAAAGCCTATTTCACTCCCAGACAAACCCGTTACTTTGGAATTAATGGATCGGACTGTCTTAAATGCCATCAACAGAATGCTGATTTTTTTTCATCTAATATTGCAATGCCCAAGGGTAACTGCCTTCTGGTCTGCTGTTCTACAATTACTCACCCGTCTCTCCCCACACCAGCTCCTGTACTCATGCTTGTTTGGTGTATTAGATATGGATATTTGGACTTCCCAAGAGACCCAATTCCTGCAAGAAGCACACTTTTATGCCAGGAAGACCATAGTTTTATGTTGGCTTTCTCATAAGAGTCCCAAATTAAAGACTTGGATGAAATTAATAAACAATGATCTCCCTCTGATTAAATTAATATATAAACACAGAGGATGTGAAAATAAATTTAAGAGAATTTGGACAATATGGATCGACTCCCCCAACACAATCTCCTCATAAATAATATATCGTAAAACCTGTACGAAGTATGTATGATCAGAAGTTGGGATGACCGGATTGCGAGCACTGGACGACCGGACTCTCGATTATCCGAGACAAGATATACAGTATATCAAGTATTTTGTGTGACAGACCAATGTTTTTATTCTTATAATAGTTAATGATTGTTGTAATTTATCCCTAATGCAACAGCACATGACCATATATGTTGTACAGTTACGAGTAATATTTCAACTATACTGTCAATAATGTGTTCTGTAATGATATCTATGCATTGGGAAATAAATAAAACAAATTTAAAGAAAAATATTAATATTTTGCATGCCTCTTATGAAGTTTTGTACGACAATTGTATTTTATACATATTGCCTAAATATAAACTTTTATACGCTTCCAACCTAATCAGTGTCAAATCAGCAATGTTATGTTTTGTTACTGAGCTAAATGGGCAAATGTAACTTGGAAAATATAGGAAGAGCAAGTTTGCATTATTTTTTTTTCAAAACAGAATCATTACAATTTTTCTGTGGAAAAAACTTTAAAAGGTGTCAATTTCACAGGCTCTTGTTCCCAGAAGCTAGGAATCAGGAAATGTTTAAAGGAATAGTTCACTCCCAAAGTGAACTATTCCTTAAATATATTGATTGAATCATTGGAGTTTAAGGAGCTATGCCTTACCTCCCGTTCTTCAATCAATGGGCCCTATTTATAAAATATCGGTATCGTTATCGTAAAATACCGATCGTTATCGTAAAACAACGACCGGGTTTTTACCGATAATGACCGTTATTTACCGATAACGACCGTTATTTACCGATATCGCTAAATACCGGTCGTTATCGGTAAATACCTTTCGTTAATTTACCAAAAACGGTCGTTATTTACGATAACGGTCGTTATTTACCGATAAACGGTCGTTTATCGGTAAATAACGGTCGTTATCGGTAAAAACCCGGTCGTTATTTTACGATAACGATCGGTATTTTACGATAGATATCGATCTTTTATAAATAGGGCCCAATAGCTCAGAATCTGGAAACGAAGATTCAAGTAACTTACCTTTTGCGCAATTCACCGTGTCTACAGTGACAGGTCCCAACTGGTTCCTGGTTCTGTACAGCTATAGAGCTCATGCCCGATAATGTGCGCTATAGTTGGCCGCGGTGGATCATGCAAAATTTAAGTTTCTTTAGTCTTCCGTTCCCAGATCCTGAGCTTTTGAAGAATGGGAGGTAAGGCATAGCTCCTTAACCTCCTGGGCTTCAATCAACACATTAAAGGATTAGTTCACTTTACGATTATCTTCAGTGAGAGACTGTGATCCTGCAGCCCCTGTGCTTTGCCTGCCAGTCCACCTGCCTGCATAATTGCGCAAGTGCGAACAGTGAGGGAGTGGGGGGAGCGCAGGGGAACTCACAAGAGGTCCATATAATGTAAGTATGGGCCTAGGCACTCCTTCAGGCAATGTGCCACTGTATTCCAGGCGCTGCTTCCCTCAGTCCTCTACCTGAAGGACTCCAAGCTATAGCACAAAACAAAAAGGGTTGATGGAAGCGCACACTGTTTCTCAGAAAAAAATCTGTTTATTTGCTCACACAAACACACTACGTTTCGGAGAACGCTATGTCTCCTTGATCAGGAGGATCACACCTGATGAAGGAGACATAGCGTTCTCCAAAACGTAGTGTGTTTGTGTGATGCAATAAACAGATTTTTTTCTGAGAAACAGTGTGCGCTTCCATCAACCCTTTTTTTGCTTGTGCTAGAACTCACAAGAGGGACACAGCGGCGCTGCAGGATCGCAGTTTGGGGACAATTTGGGCAAGTGCTCCAGTCTCCAATAGAATTATACCAAAAAGGGTAATTTTGGGAGTGTAGTTTCCCTTTAATCACGGTTGTGTAAGTTGTAATTCCTCATCATGGGAGTGTCGGGTGAAGGTAGGAGTAGGCAATATAAAACAGAAAGGGAAGCATGCAAAAACACAGGTCTATCGCTGTGAAAAGTCTCAAGCATGAGAAAGGACAAGTGGGTCAGAAACATGTACCACACATGTTCTGAAATAAACTTGCACTATTCACAGCTTCCGGATTTCAATTGAAAGGTAACTGACTCGAGTATAAACCGAGTTTGGTTTTTCAGGCTGATTTTGCAGCCTGAAAAACTTGGTTTATACTCGAGTATATACGGTACATGGGCATACACAAGGAATACAGTGGGGAGGCCTAACTGAACAAAAAAGATTAGAAATGTGTACTTTAGGCCTAATCCTAAGGCTGGGTACACATAAGATCCTGGCAGACTGCTTGCTAGTAGCGAATGGTAAGCCATTCGCTTACTTTATTGGGTGTAAGTTTAATGGGTGTCTCCAGACCGTTGACAGAATCTTAGAAACCTATTGGTGAAGACCGACATAAGGAAAAACACCAGTGGGAAGTCCAGCGCATGGTTACCATCCCAAAAAATGGGTGTAATAAATGTTTGGGATGTACAGCATGTAATTCGATGATTGTGGGGACTGATTTCCCCCACCGGTATTCTGGCAGTATATATACTATTAAGTCACGGTTATCATGCCAGAGTAAATTTGTGGTCTATATCATAGTTTGTCCTTGCGGACTCTATTATGTGGGGAAAACTAATACCACACTTAGGGAAAGATTGGCTAACCATCGTATGGCGATACGCAATGCAGTGGGTTATAAGAATAAGGAACAATCTCTGGAGAGCTATGGTGAACAATCAGTGGCCAGACACTTTCAGAAAATGGGCCATGGCCCAGCTACATTAAAATGGATGGCAATTGACTGTGTACTACCAGGACAAGGAAATGACAGGGAAACTTTGCTACTAAGGAGGGAGGTGAATACCCTGGTACCTAAGGGACTCAATGAAATATGCTTTCTAACATGTTTTCTTTAACAGGTTAATCTGTGAGTGTACTGCTTGTGTTTATAGTATTTTTTTTTAAATATTAGCTTTTGTATATATTTATTACTAATTAGTTTTTTTCTCCTGTAGAGTGTAGAGAGTGGTGACTTCTAACGGATACCTGGTGGAAAGTACATGATGGTGTTTTTAATATACAGTTGATGTTTTTATGTGGATAGTGTATCACTTTGGTGTATAACATTTTTGATTGTTTTTAGATGAAGTTCTACTGGTCTGCACTGTAAATATTTTTATATTTAGATATTTATTCCTGTATCTGCTGCACTTTAAGGGGTTAATCTTTGTCGCACTTTGGGGGGAGGGGTTAGGGTCAGGTGGTATATAATGTTAATAGTGTTTTAGTGTCTTTTGGTTCCTAACGATGGCCCTGTGGGCTGAAACGCATAGAACCGCAATAAAGGTTTAAATGCAAGTTTGCAAAGTCCCTTTGTGAGTGCTTTCCATGTAACTACCTGGAGGAGACTGCGGCCTTTTGGAGATATATATATATATCTATATCTATAAGAAAGATCAAATGCCGGTGCACATGTGGGATTTTTCAAAAGTGCAAACTATTTATTGAACATGGAGCGTGATCGGAATCTATATCTATCTATATCTATATATACATACAAAAACTGCTACTCAAACCTTTTTTCTAGATTGATTGGTGCAAATGGGGATAGGCAATATAAATACAATAAAAGAATCCCAAACACTACACATGTATATATAAGAGTTAAACATATACGCAAGTCATGAAAACAAATCACTTATATTTACGTTCAAATGGATACCTTTGGTTACATTGTTTGTACAAATCAGGATGATGACGGCCTGATAAGGGTTGAAACACGCCGATCTTTTATATATAAAAATATAAGTTATGTATAAAAGACCCGAGAGTGCTGCTATTCTCTATGGATATATTGGAATGGACTTTTTCAAAACATATAAAGTGCTTTTATTTATAAACATATACTGGCAACTATTTGGTCCAGCGTCTAGGACCTTTCTCAAGCCACACTAGTGTTCATTGTACCATTTATATAACATGTGCATTTATATAAATGGTACAATGAATACTATTGCACTAGTGTGGCTTGAGAAAGGTCCTAGACGCTGGACCGAAACGTTGCCAGTATGCGTTTATTAATAAAAGCACTTTATATGTTTTGAAAAAGACCATGGACGCAAGAAGCATCTTTGACAGCTTACATTGTAAGTAAGAATGTAAGGTACATATTCCTGTCTCCCAGAGAATTATATTTTAAAAACCTTTTAAAATGGTTAATTTCTCCATTAAAATTGGATTGTGAAAGTGAGTACCGAGCTTTCTCTTGAGAACAGTTTTGTAATATAACCACACATGACAGTAATCCATAACAAACATTCAAATAACAACTTGGCATAAATTACAAATAACCTTCAACTCCTTTATCATCATATACATATACATTTAAGCAGAACATGGGAAATTATGCAGAAGAATAGCAAAATATGTTGATTCCCAACATATACATTTTAAAAGGATATTGTGACAAAGCAACTCGACATGCCGACAGGAGTCATTAAAATAAAAAGATGAAGGAGTTGCAGAGTACACAGGGAAATACCATTAAAAACCAAGATAGCATCTAACAAACAGTTTCTAGAAGATATATTGGAAGTGGCAGGTGGTTTTCACAGCGGTAAACATAATTACCAGTACACAATGCCAACATTTACAGCTAATATATTTCTTCTCTCTCTGAGCTATTGGTAAATTACTTCAATCCAGATGGGTCTTACAACAGAAAAAACACAATTGCTCTAAAAACATGAATTTCTATTTTAGTTATTTGATTCCAGTGATGAAGTATTGTTTGCTTGTTTTGGGGCAACCTAAGTATAGAAAAATCCTTTTTTGTCCATGCACTCTCCATATGCAGCCTCTATATGCAGTTTATAGTTTATGTCAAAATATCTGGAAAGTGGTCTATGCTAAAAATCAATAATAAATAATTTGTTTGTCTATTGTGGGTAAAAAAATGAAGGTGTTACTACTGTATTTCACTGAAATGGATTTTGATGAAGTGTGAACAATGTGCATATGAGGATGATCATATGACTGAGTTTGAGTGTGAGTTGTGCACAATTTAAGCCTACTTACTCGATATTAAAAGACTGGGGGGAAACAAAGTAATATATTACACCTGAAAAGTGGACTGACAAAAAAGTCAGGCTTTTCTCCTGTGAGTGTGCGCTAAGATTGTGTACACACCATGCAATTTTTTGGCCTGATCGACCGATAATTCTGAGTATCGGTCGAGCGGGCCAAAAATCTTGCATGGATTTCCTGCCATCTGCGACCGACGGCCAACCGTTTGGCCGAATTGGACTAATGGCCGTCCGGAAGCGCCCAAAAACCACTGCCAATCGTGCAGCCCTCTATGGACCATATGCTCCATCATGCCACAAGGATCCTTTGTCCTGGCTGACCGGTAGTGCTGAACAGTCAGTCACGACAAACTGAAGTTTGGAGCATTTGGTGTCACCAAAATACATAGTTTAATTTGGAGAATAACTACAACTGGTGAAATAACATATGCAACCCTGTAAAGTGAGGACTGTAGGGCTGTCCTTTAACATAACAAAGACTAACAAGAGATGCATTAGTGGAGGACAAATAAGCTATTGCAAGTTCTACGGTATGGAAAAGGTGAGATCAGACATTAAAGGAGGAGATACCTTAACACTCCAGAATAAAGGGATTAGTTAAAAACAAGATACCCCCAGGAATTAATTATAGATGGGACATTTCTTGGGTTTTTAAAGTATTTTTTCATGTAACTGTACAGTAGTGTTGCAAAATTGTAACTCTGAAAGAAAAAAAACATTTTATGGTTATGATGGACGTTATAATAAGATACTGTACATTGTTATGAATTGTAGAGTATAAGTGTGTGTTTCTCTTAAATGGAATACGTATAGATATTGGTTCTGTCACTTTTGTATATATAAAGTCTGGAGATTGTGAACCCTGTATGAAAGAAATGTAATGATAGTCTGGAAGTAATTATGAGGTGAAGTGTTGCTGAACTGCTAGGAGGGATCCAGACTTCACTCTTTTGAAATATGGATGCTCAACTGTGCCTCATATTAAGTCTACGAGTAAGGGCTTAAGTGCCTGAAATGCATTAGACCATTTTTTTACCCTTTTTCTGACAAACTCACTTTTCATTATGCTTATTACAGTAAAGAAGTGTTTTAATGAAATCCAGACCTCGAGCATATGTTTGAAGACCCTAAGGGAAAGCCGTCTGCTTCTGTATGTCTTGCATATCTAATGTTCTGATATTCCTTTCTGCTTCTTACTGTCAGCAGTTGTCAGTCATGGATGTTAAGCTTGGAGAGCTTGGAGAGGAGGCGTAAACATTTTGAGAGGTAAAAGGAAGGTGGAGAAGAACATTTTGCTGCATACCAGGTTAATCCTGCACCTGTCAGCTAACTGTGGTTTGGGGGTTATTTACCTACATGTAATTTTCCATTTAAGTGGGGAAACATGCCCTTTAAACAAGAGTAGAAACCAAATTTAAATATGGAGAAAACTGCAGGTCTAAATGATAAGTCACAAAACTTAAAAAAAAAAAAAAAAAGAGGAAGAAATTTACCTCCATATGGACATGGTAAAGGCTGCAAGTTTGGAGAACATTCTAATCGTGGGGGATTTTGTTACCCTTACACTGATTGAAGTAGTGGAACTGCCAGTACAGCAAATGGTAAATAAAAATAAAAATTTGCTATATTAGCATTTTCTGTCACCTATATAATTGAAATTCCTACTAAAAAAAGATGCTTTGCTGAATCCAGTAATATCTAAAGCTAGGTACACACTTACAGTTGCAGCAACAAACTGTGATGTCTGGCTGGCAATTGGTGCCTATGGGCGTTTGGTCGGGTGTCCTTGATTATTCACCAGTTCCGATAGATATGTCAGGGCAGAATGGTAAGTTTTGCCAAATAGCTTTATAGGGGTCTTGGTTGTGAGTTTAAGGGTTCGTATAAGGGTGGGCATGCCCTTTATCTTCTTAATCACCTTAATAGTCCTACAATATATGAAACAAAAATGACCTTAAATTGTCTACAGTTGTCACTATTTCTATTTACAGTGCTCTGTGAGATCTCAAAGCCTTGTATTTACCAGCTTCAGTGATGCCAAAGCAAACATACTGTAATCTATAAACAGAACACAATTTGTTACTTGATTATTTCTGGAAAAATTAGTATTCCCGGATAAGATTATTATAGATAGGTGAATGTATGCATTTATCATAAACATACTCATAAATAACAGGTGCAAAATTTTGCCTGTTGATTTCCCTCAATCAGATAGTAACTTTATAATGGCTTATTACAGTTTAACATCTGATTGGTTGCTGCAGATTAAAAATGAGCAAAATGTTGCACCTCTGATTACAGTAACCCCAATCTATTTTCCAGATTTACCACAATCACCTAAAATACAAGCAATGCCTCTCAACATTTGTCACCGGATAAGACAGTAATGTCAGTCGCGTAACTAGAAATCGCTGCCTCCCCAGCAAAACTATGATGAGGCCCCTATCCATGTTTTATCCACAGTGGAGATGGACTAGAACTCAAACTCAGATCTGAGCTTGAATTGAACCTAATAAGTTTTTAATAAGTTTGAACAAACCCAAACTTTTCAATGTTTTCAGATTTCGAACTTTCTAAACTTTTGAACTTTCGAGAATTTTTTTACATTTTTTTTTCGACATATCGAGACTCTGTCTCTGAATCTGTTTTTGAATAGCAATGCTTACTGTACATGGCTCTGAGACCTGGGAAATTGTCTGGGCAATACCTACAAACACCCAGAACTCACACACGCGCTACTTTCGAGCTTCCGCATTTGACATTCGATAATTATCCCGGAAATTCAAAAATTCAATATTTCTAGAATATGTCTCTGAATCTCTTAAAAAAATGCTCATTATTATACAAGAGGAATAATGCCCAGCATGGAGTGGCAACGATTCCTCAAAAGAAGGGGCAAAAAAAATCTTTAAATGGGAAAGTTCAGTGGAAATATAATTTTTTAAATTCTTAGTTTATATTATGCATACCTAGTTCTTCTTATTATTCTATTTATAAACAGTAATCTGTTTTTAAAAAATCTGTTGAATTGATACCCTTTGCTATTTCCTGCTGTTGACATTAGTGATCTGACATTTCAGGTTCTGTAATGGACGGTCCTTCTTCCCAGAATGCACACTAACGTGGAACAGTAATTTCTACTTATTGGCTGTTGGATGGGTTCAACATGCTTAGATCTTTACTGAGCAACTGAATCAACCCTGGTGCTGGGTCAAGGGCAAGACCATAACGGTCTCTATTAGGGGTCCTGCAAATAGGAAGTCAGTATTTGGAAGCATTTATTTAGAGACAGGCAAAATGCTGAATGGGTAGGCTAAAGTCATTAGGATAGAAAAATACTGCTCTTTTTTCCTAAAAGTTTATGTATTTGCACTGAACTTCCACTTAAATTTTTATTTTTGTAATTTGCATCATTATAGGGGCAAGCGGGCGAAAGGGTAATTCTACAAAGCAGCAGCAGAATCATTGAGTTAGAGTAGGCTCAATGCATTTTGCCACCATTGTTGAGGGGTCAGGCAGGCTTGGCCCCTCTGGACATACCCCACACCACATTGTCTTCTCTTCCTCAGAGTATGCATAGTGCAAGGAAAAGTGGGCAAAAGGGTTATTTCGAAATTTATCAAATTTAGGGATATAATATATCCACATGTCTCTAATTCCCCAATGCCAACCCCCTTGGTATAAAAAAAAAACAGTTTGACAGGGCCTTGTGATTATGATGTGTTACCCTTCTGCCCACTTGCACAATGCATACTGTGAGGGAGAGAATACAATGTGCTGTTGGGTATGTCCAGAGGGGCCATGCTTGCCTGGCTTTATATGAACAAGAAAAATAAATATACCTGTATGGGCCCACCTCATTCCCTGGTATCAAAAAGGTAATTGCTACTACAGATATCACAGGCTCCGAATAAGCAGAGTAACATAGAATTCAGTGGTTTAGCTATAATGTGCACTTGCTTTAGCTGTTTACAAGGACTATTGCTAGTCAATGTCCATATTCATTAAAGGGAAACTCTAGCCTCCATTTAAGTTGATTCTAAATGAGAGGCCAGGGTCCTACCATTAAAATGAGCCATCAACCACCTCTCTACAGTATGTGCTGCACAGCCCAATATATGAAGAAATCACTGATCAGAAAGTTAGAGAGTGTGAGGTTCTGAATCTGCGGCCACAAATACTAGTTCCTCCTTCTAATCTGCGGTTGGCACATGCTCAGTGCAGAAGAAACCAGGAAGAGATTGAGTTACTGTGGCTGAAGAGAAGGAAGGGGGGTAACAGCTTTACACAGTGTGTAAAGTGTGTACATTTTTGCCTTTTATAATGGAGGAGGAGGAGACACAGGGAAGAGGGATTGTCACATGGTTTCAGAGCAGGAAGCAAGAAGTGCAGGGGATCTGGTGATGCTGCTACCATATCACACATAAAAATGTAAATATCTTCAAAGCTATGTAAAAAATAAAATGAAAGTACATTGCAAAAATACTCAGGAAAGCAATTCCTGCCAATTTACCTAAAGTTATTTTTAGACCATGGTTACCCTTTAAAGGAAAAATAAGTATTTTTTATTATTACTAATTTGTTTGCCCCCATACTACTTAAATGCCATTCAAACAAGCCTATAGTGGTGTTTCTAGCTTCTATGGATCTTAACTTATCGGCTTGTAAATTACACTTCCTTGGCTATCCTGTCTGTCTGAGTCTGGTGAGCTGTGTAAAAAGCCCCACTGCCAAAAAAATCTTTACTTTCTGAAGCTTCTTTCAGGCCTGCAACCATTCTCTGTCCTTTCTACTACCTATGGACACCCCAGGGAGATATTTTATTTTATTTTTAGGTTTGTGGCTAGTTGTTAAAATTATTAAAAAGTTTGGGGTTGTGGCTTATGATGCAGCTGACAATGCTCTGTCCCAGCAGTGGACATACTCAATCCTGATTCTATAATGATTAATTCTATAATTGGAAATTATTACTATTAAAAGTAAGGCCCCCATACATGGCACTAATATTTCGATCAATTTGAAGAATTTCATCAGATGGACATTTTGTCGTGTTTTTCTATCATGGATATTGATCACTTCAACGAAAAAAAGCCTGATTGGGTAAAAAGGCAAATTGTCCATCAACCCAAATCTACCAAAACCAGCCCTTCCGTAGAAATCTACAGAAGATTGCCGACACAATGTGGGATTTGTGATAGGTTCTTTCGATCTAATTTTTGATAATTTCAGCTGATTGAAAATCCAATCGGAAAAACATTGGACTGTGTATGGCTACCATTAGATATTAAAATGTCTGTAGTATCCCAGTGGTCCTTACCTGCCAACCTTCCTGCATCGTTCACTGGCTAGACAACTATTTACAGTCAATGTTAAGTCTGTTATGTCAGACAAAAAGTGATCGACCAGGTGGTTTCCTGGAATGTTGTGGGAACATCAAAACATAAACTGCAGTTAGAGATGGCCGAAATTCTTAAAGGGCATGTCCACCCCCACAACTATAATCCCCCCCACCACTGGCCCCACTCTGTAGTGTAATAAAATCCTTACCTCACATCCCAGCTCCAAATGATTCTCCAGTAATCCCCTCCCAAAGTCCCAAACACTGCCCACCAGGAGGATAGCAGAGTCCATATAGGACTCTGCCTCCTGTCTCCCCTCCGGGAGAAGCTTGGCATGCGCACTGCAGCCATTGTGCCCCTCCCTCCCCCTCCCATTGAGGAAAGGTAAGTAATGTTTGGGGAAGATCCTTACATAAAAAATATAGTGGTTGGGGCTGGGGGACTAAGCCCTACATTATATTAAAAATTAAAAAGAAGGGTGGACACACCCTTTAAGTTTTCTTCTGTTTTCGGATTTACGGAACTCGGGAAAAACCTGAAGATCCGAAAATGGAACTTTCAAGGGTTCGGAACATATGTTCAAGGGTTACTGAATGTATCAGGTTATTTTTGGTGACCCTCGAAAATAACCTCAAACACTCGATAACCCTCGAAGACACTATTGAAAACTACTTTTGCATTTCTGATCATATTTTCGAGGGTTACCGAACGTTCAAGGTTGTTTTCAAGGGCTACCAAAAATAACTGCGTACATTTGGTAACCCTCGAGAATAAATTCCTAAGAACCTAAATCCGATTTCGGACGGAACGTTAGGATTTCGGAACCGAGGGGGTTCTGTGTGGGATCCAGGTCTGACTCGGACCTGGATCCCATCTCTAACAATAGTGTGTGGGCACCTTACTGAAATATGCAGTATTATTGAGAAATCATTCTTTTTAATTCTGAAGATTTCTGGCTTTTATAGAGTATGGCCTGGACTCTTGTACCCTCCTGAAGTCTGCAAACACACGGTGTAACCAAAGCTGACACCTCAGCTGGTCCCACTGTAAATCATGACTTTGATCATTGCTGTCACAACCAATGATTGATGGATTCCCTGTAATGAGTGTTTACTACTGCACACTCCAGGAAAGAGTCAAAAGCAAAGTGGAGGTGCTTCTTTATTTAACCAGGTGATGGATCTTTACCTTGGAGTGGACATGCCCTATAAGGAACTGAGTGACTGCTGGGTGACCCCATGGCCTCTGTAATCAAACACAATTGGCCCTAACTAGGAATGTGCTGAGAAATAACATAATTTCCCCATACTGCTTCTCATTCCTGCTGGGAAGGAATTCTCCAATCCATGTAGACTCCACACAGAGAGCTGGGCTGGCTGCTCCCCCGTGAGGCAGGTCTGCCTGTTACTGCAGTATAAGGACAAGGCTGCGGTTGTAAGGAACGGGGCATTTCGGCAGTTCAGTGACATGGGTAACAATGGTAGAGTAGCTGCTAATAGCCAATAGAAATAGGGAGGGACCCCACTGGTCTCTTACCTGCCAACACTGACTCCTTGTTTAGCTCGGTAGATCCTCCAAATCTCCCGACTTCGTCGTAAGGTTTAAGGTAATCCTCCCCCGGGTAAAGGATAGAAACCCGTCTACCTAATAGCTTACTGCAGCTGAACACAACCAAACGGAAAGGCTCGGAGCCACCCACGGGCGATCATTGTCCCGAGACACTCCCGACGCCTTCCCTGTTCCTAGGCCAGGCAGTGGCTGCCAGATATCAAGGCTAAGGATGCAGGACATAACGAGAGGGGTTGCTTAGCAACGAGCAGCGCTGCCCACAGGTCCATGTTTCCAGTCTGTGCCAGGGCCATTCATCTCCATGACTCACAGTGGAAGCGATCACTTCGTTCTGACGCTTTAATTAATGGGAGCAGCTTCACTGCGCACCTAGAACAACCGATCTGAAATGGCTTCATTCCAAGCCTGTCCCAGACTTTGCAGTGTGCCAAAAGGAAGAAGCCAATGTAGCCGGTGTGAAAAGGGGAAACAGCAATTCATTCAATCTAGATAAGTAACCCAGTCCCTGTGATTTCATCATTTATTGGAAATGTCTGTCTCTGGGAGGGAGCCGTGGAATTTATTCCTCATTCTATTAGCTATTGGATATCGGATATTGGATCTATATGGAACATTCCATTTGTGGACTTTGCATTTCTGAATATTGAATCCTGTTTATGAAGATTCCATTGGTAAAATCCTTATTTTCAAGCATTCTAGAGCTTCATTTGCAGGAATCCCACACATACTGTATACAGACAAGTATGGATGTTTGAAACAGGCGAGTTCCATTCTGAAATTGGATTTTCCAAAAAATTTGAAAATCCGAAAACGGAACAATAGAAGTCAACTGGAGTTAAAAAATTAAATTAAAGGGCATGTCCATCCCCAAAACTATAATTTAACACACTACTGGCCCCACTGTGTAATGTATAAAAATCCTTACCTTACATCCCAGCTCCATATGGTTCTCCTGTAATGTCCCAGTAAAGTCCCAAAAAGTGACCACCAGGTGCCTGGCAGAGTCCATATAGGACTCTGCCTCCTGTCTCTCCTAAAGGAGAAAAATGCCATGCACGCTGCAGCACTCCCTCTCCCACCCATTTTCCTCTCCCTCCCCCCTAGCACAAAACCCCTTTGCTGTAGTGTAGGGCTCCCTCCCCCGAACTCTACTTACATTACCTCCGACATTCTGGATAGCGGGAAGCCGTGTCCGTGATTGGCTGCCTCTCAGCCAATCACGGATGCGGCTGCTGGTCCGGCCTCCTGCTTGCAGTTTCATGCAAGCAGATGGCCATGACAGAACAATGGAGGAGAGAGTTAATGTAAGTATAGATCGGGGGAGTTTCTGCAAAAATTACTATGGCAGTCGGGCTGGGGGGGAGCACTACACTACAGAAAAAAATCTGTAAATGGGGAGGACATCCCCTTTAAGGTATAAATAACAATAGTAATTTATGATGCTTTGCAGCGTTGAAGTTCGAATCCACCCTTGGACACATCTGCAAGGAGTTTGTATGTTCTCCCTGTGCTTGTGTTGGTTTCCTCTGGGCACTCCGGTTTCCCCACAATCATAAAGATATACTGAAAGGATGTATGTAAAAAATGTGAAAAAAGAAAAAGGACTGTTTTATTCAGAAACATGTTGCAATAAATAGCACTTGTGTTGCAGTAGATACACTGCGTGGCGTACCCTTCCTTACAAATGTTTTGGTGGAATTCTCTTCCATTCTCATCTGTGTTTTTACATAGTAACAGTAATTGAGGTTGAATAAAGACATTTGTCCATCTAGTCGAACCTTAACATCCTCCTCTTTAACCCTACCTAATATTTGATCCAGAGGAAGGTAAAACAAACTCCAGCTAAAAAGGGGGGTGGGGCGGGGGTATTTCCTTCTGACTCCAAATGGTTATCAGAAAGTATTCCTGCATCAACCAGAACTACAATAGTATAAGTCGAGGGTAGAAATTATGACCACTACTGCCTTCTGATTCAGTATTGTTTTGTGGCTTAAGTTGCCCTTTAAATGGACAGCAGAATTCCCATACAGTAATCTCATACAGTAATAGCCAAATCCAGTAGCAGTAACCCCCAATTCCTTGGCACTCCAGATGTTTGGAAACTACAACTGCCAGCATGCTTTGGTTGCTGGGAGTTGTAGATTCTAAACATGTGGAGTGGCAAGGTTCAATAAATTTTTAATTAAGCTTACCATCATTTACAATTCTCATGACCCCCAAATAGTAAAGGGCACTCTGACACCATATAGTAAAGGACTCTCTGACCCCAATAGTTGAAAATGTCACCTTAGAGTTGTAGTTTCAAGCTGTCATTTGCACTGAAGTAGCAGCCATTTTTTGCACCAAACTGAGAAGACCCATCAGATTTACAGCATCCAGATGAGCAGTGACAGTGCTGAGTGAGTCCAGCAGCCAGACTACAGGAAGCAGCTGCAATTTACAATTCTGCAATTGCAGCATTTGGATATAAATTAGGACTTGACCTGAGTATAAGCCGAGGTTAGGTTTTCAGGCTAATTTTAAAGCATGAAAATCTCAGCTTATACTCGATATACATGTATATAAGTCCCATCAGATTTACAGCATCCAGATGAGCAGTGACAGTGCTGAGTGAGTCCAGCAGCCAGACTACAGGAAGGAGTGTAAAGGCAAATCAGCTCCTGTAACTTTCTATGCAGGTGAAGGATTTTTTACAATCCGCAATTGCAGCATTTGGATCTAAATTAGGACTTGACCCGAGTATAAACTGAGGTTAGGTTTTCAGGCTTATTTTAAAGCATGAAAATCTTGGCTTATACTCGAGTATATATGGTATATATATAAACCCCAGATTCTAAAAACTTGGGTGAACCCAAGTTTGAGGTAGAGGACTCTTGGTGGGTACAAAAATCCCATCAGTATCTTATTGACTGGAAAGAATATGGACCTAAGGAAATATGTTATGTACCTGCCCATAGAATTCATGCCATGCTGCAAAACTGATTTCAAAGTTTCATAAAGCATTTCCATTTCTAGAGGCCCCTCCTCAAGGACTATTTTCTATTGTTCCAAGCAGGCTATCTGCAATTAAGTCTGAAAAATAAACACAGGGCAAGAAGCTTTCACAGTCTTATCAAGAACTTCAATATTGGTATGGAGACATCTGCATAAAAAATATTTGCATTGAGACAGTGAATGCTGGGGTCTGGGGGCATGGCTAATAAGTACACATGCTCACAAGGCTCTTTGAAGATTACATGGGCTGTGAGTTGTACTAACAACTACACGGAAGCCTTCTTAGTTATAGAATATACTTCTTCCATGCACACAACTGCAACTTATTAGAGACATATTTTACAATGGTGTTCTGGGGAGAAAAGCTTTGACGTTAAGATTTAAAGTTTAGTTATCCCTTAAACTCATATTTATGATTATATCGTTAGTAAAAGAGCCAAATTAAACTTGTCAGACTCTCACTCTAGATGCTCGAGCATAATTTAGTTTGCCATAAATTGGTGCCCCAAGCAATACTCCCCCCATGAGGCCCCATGGATTTCCTTACTCCATAAAAAGATTTTTGTTTTCCCCAGATTAGGTTTGCTGGTAAAACTTGTTTGTTGAGAGCTTCTAAATACACATGTTACAGACAATTGACTGTAAAATCTACTGCCCTAGCGGTTCTTACCTACCAACTTTCCTGTGGCGTTTCCAGTCCAGATAATGCTTTAGGATTGACATTGCACCTGTAACGGCAATAAATATGCAATCAGGCTGAGTGATTGTCTGAAATCTACGTGTATGGGTATGTATGCAGGGAACCTTCAAGTGTATGGACATCTTAAGTCAGAGCTTCTAAATAGTGAACAGTATGACAGAGTGTGTTAAAAATCCCAGCTGCTTTAGGAACTATTAAATAGAAGTTTTTAACATAACTCCTTCTACTAGGGCTTGTTGTTTTAAATATTTATATCATTTTTTTCATTTTCCTGATTTGTGTATGCTATTGAATTTTATTGCCATATTTAATAATCTTTCTAAAGAGATAAATAAGTTAAACATATTAAATGAAGACACCACAATGGTAATAGCATGATTGTCATACATTTTAATGTTTAAATAGAAACTAGTAGCATCCAAATATTTTGTATCTCGGCAGGCTCAAGAAATTGTGATTCACGTGTTTTTATTTGCAAGTCGTTAATCAAACATTCTAGTGGTTTTTAAATATATTATTTTAGATAAGAGAAATCTGTCATTGACATATTTATTTTTTTTTATTATATTTAGGGGGTTATTCAATAAAAGTTCTTATCGCTTAAAATGGTGCTAATTTTGCCCCAACCAATCAGATGTTAGCTTTCAAATGTTACATAAGTTCTGATTGGTTAGGGCAAAATTAGCACCATTTTAAACGATAAGAACTTTTATTGAATCTCCCTGATAGTATTTAATTAAATTGCATTTAATTAATGCAATTAATATAGCATTTAATAAAGCTGGTTTCTCTCTCCATTGTTTTCTATAAATTTAAGATTGCGGCAGGCTCCTACTGAATACTTAGTACTCCTACTCAGTATACATTACTGTGATCACATGAATGAAAAGCCTTCCAACCACATCAAGGTAACCCCAGTCTGGAAGGTCCTAACTTCTAACCTTTTTTACTTCAATTACTATTTCATTCATGTGATCACGGTAATGTATACTGAACCCACTTTGTTTATAAAGTATGCCAGTGTGCAGATAATATGATATTGTATGGGGCCTAGGAATGTGCATTGAATATCTTTTCTATGTTTGTGTTAATGTTTGGCCAGATCAGTAGCACTTCCGCTAAATGTAGTTGTAAATTAGACTAATTGGAGTGCTTTCACAATCCTTGTATTGTATGTATTCATTATGAAGTATCGTCAAGCTTCTGTGTGGTAATAGCACCCCCAACATGCCCCTTTAATGGGAGGTCCTATGCTTTTAATATAAAGCACTGGGTGAATGGCCTCTTCCCTCATTTTAAAAAGCCAAAGGGCTGGGGGGGAGTGAGAAAGCCTGTCATATGGATCCAGTTCACAATTATGAGAAATTCAAAAGTTTGCTAATGGTAATTGAAGTAAAAAAGGTTAGAAGTTAGGACCTTCCAGACTGGGGTTGCCTTGACGTGGTTGGAAGGCTTTTCATTCATGTGATCACAGTAATGTATACTAAAACCCCTTTGTTTATAAAGTACGGTATGCCAGTGCGCAGGTAATATGGTAATAAGATTGATTATCATATTATCAGATAATATGACTGATTATCTTTTCTATGTTTGTATATATATATATATATATATATATATATATATATTTATATTTTTTTGGAGATTGCATTGAGTTTTTAGGAGCAACTAATTAGGTGGGGGTATATAACATTATTCCTTATAGGAAACGTCTATATGTATATGTGTAACATATGTAATGATGTGTAACATCATTCTAATATGGCTTGAGAAAGGTAATGGATGTTACCGAAACACTACACAAAGTATAGAACTACTACCTACTACTGAATTACAAAACAAGTGATACATGTTGCACATATACATTTGTAAATAAAATAACAGTGCACAAGGGGGTAGGTGAAAGCTGGTGAAAAGTTTTATTTCACATCTGCAACAAGATGGAGGTTGGAGTCAGTCTCTGGTAAAACTCTGGTGCAGCTAATAAACATTATACAATAACATAATTTTCTTTAAAATAGCTAAATTAACACAAGTTAAAATAAATACTATTATTACACCAAACATGGATCTACATAGCACATAGATCTATTACTTGGCATAAACAGTTTACTACACGAATAAGGTGCTGTTAATTCAGTGTTCCAATAATCCTTATGCAATGCTTTACTGCTAGAAACAACTATTAAACACTATTAACTACTTAAAACCAGATATAACAATTTTAGTAGTTATACAGGGAGATTCAATGAAAGTTCTTATCGTTTAAAATGGTGCTAATTTAGCCCCAACCAATCAGGTCTTATTTAACATTTGAAAGCTAACATCTGATTGGTTGGGGCAAAGTTAGCACCATTTTTAGCATTAAGAACTTTTATTGAATAACCCTGATAGTGTTTCATACCTGCAAAAAGATGGAGGATGAAGTCAGTCTCTGGTAAAACTCTGGTGCAACTAATAAACATTCCCCTCCAGACACCAATACATCCTCCAATCCTCCTACTCTAACAGCACAGCAGGTGTTCTCACTAATGCTTCTTACATAGTAATAGCTTTACATTTTACTTCAGAAATAACAAATAATACATTTTATTGGGGTGCTAATATTTACAATTGGGGTGCTAATGTTTAAATTTTTATATGCCTTACACTCTCCCCCACAATTTGTATGTCGTCCCGACATAAACATTTACAGTTGCATTGGCTTAAAGGACATGGATCAGTAGCCATTTATATCTTGTTATAAGGGTATTCCCCTTCCTGTGATGTGTACAACTAATGATATATACATATTTAATCACAGGCTCTTACTAGGCCCAATGCGTGCTATAGTACCCAGTGAAGTTTACTTGCAAAAACTACAAGGAGTAAGTTTAAAAACATTTAGTTTATAGTTTAGCAGGCTACTCTCAACTGACCCAATGAAAATGGTTAGCTAGGGGAACTTAAAACTATTTGTTTATCCCCTACTTATCTGGACTTAGATATACAATGACACAATAAAGTGTCAATCTATTGCTTCATTATTTTTCTGGCCAACCTTACTTTCTAATCATGAAAACACAATGGCCTCTAATGGGTCATATTGTAGTTGTAAATACTAAGACTCATACTAAGTAATAGAGGCCGGGGATAATCTCCTTATATTTAAAATCTCCCCACCTCAATTGGTTAGTGGCTCAGGTGCTCCAGCCCTGAGCCCGTCGCTTGACACACTCTTAAGTAAAACGACCTCCCAAACTTCACATCATAATGCTTCATTGACTTCCAAAGTATGGCTTAGATAACACTCACCGTATCCCAACGGTGGTCCAGGTGCTGCCGGCCCCGAACCCCTCGCCCCGGTCCAATATACTGAATAACACGTGAAACTCACTGAAGAGCCTGGCGCACTCCGGAATAAGACAGCTGACACAGCTCCTTAAAACTTCATATACTCTCTATTGATACATTAAAACAGAGTCAATCCAGGGGGAGGAGCCAAGTCACACCTCCTCCGACCTGCCATAGGGGGAGGGGCCAAAGCACACCTTCTCTGACGCAACGGAGGAGGGGGGGCTGAAATACTTCTCTGCCCGAGAGTGATGACGCATTACCCTGACAAAGCGCCCGGTTAGGGCACGAAACGTGCGTCGGTGTTTGGTGAGGCTGAGGGGCAAATGGTGGAGGAGCCCGACCTTGGACATGAACTTGTCGATTGAACTATAGCGGCGTCCACTCAGGAGTTCGTGAGTATGGTCATATGTAGAGTGTAAATGGTGTGTACATAAATCCGGGGAGAAAAGCTTGTGTGGAGGTGGGACGTGTGAAAAGGTTATTACCGTGTTAACCAGAGTGTCTGCTGGGAGTTGAAGTAAGACCTGATAGCGGTCACTGAGAATTTGGTGAACTCGGGACAGGCGAAGAAACCCAAATATTATTGGCAGAATGATCTTTGGAAAAGGTACAGGGAGAAGTGCTACTCCGTGATAATTCAATTAAGTCCCGATACCCCTCCTGAATAACGATTAAGAAGATTTATGTTTGGATATCATGATATGTTGTTATAAAAGGTACACCCATAATATTACACTTATGGCCTGCTCCACCTGATCTTCGCCGCTTAGGTGATTCAAAAGTGCAAAATTAGAATAGTCTAAGGGAGTGGTAAGGATACCGTATAGACCATCGTATGTCCATGGCCCCTCAGCCTCAATTGTTTTATGTATATATAGATATGTAGCATTATGCAAATATATTAAGATTTATGTGTGTATAGGGGAAGTTAAAAATAACATGTTTTGCAATGTATAATCGTATTCAAGAGTGTCCACAGCAAATAAAGGTAGTTTGAAAGAAATATACTTTTGCCTTTTTTATCCATGGGTATTTAGTGTGTGCCTCTTTATAGGAACTGGCCAATCCACATCCACTCTTTGGAAGTGGTTGGCAACACATTTTTGGTATACTTTATTTCCTAGAGGCACCCTTCTATTCGGAGTAATTTCTAACCTTATGGGTGGTATTAGGGAGGAGAACTACACCACATAGTATTATTACTTCTCTGCCCGATCCTGGCCAATGAAGAAGGAGCCCCTTAATGAGATACACCTCCAAAACCAACCCTCCCATGCAAAACGAACCAGCTAGATAAAAACAACTATATACAAATACAAAACTTGCAAAGAGCATCTAACATATATGGATAGATTATAAATCCTAATCGATGGAAATCAAAAATCACATATTGATCATCACATAAAAAAGCTTCAAGATACCCTTATAAGCACTAAGGGCTAAGGTAAGCCCGAAACGCGTCAGGGTATCCCTGCTTTCGGGAAATTATGTTTCTGTTTTAATGTATATCAATAAAGGGTATATGAAGTTTTAAGGAGCTGTGTCGGCTGTCCTATTCTGGTGTGCGCCGGGCTCTTCAGTGAGTTTCAACCTTACTTTCTAGCTCAATCATTTTCAAATTGCATTTACTATGCACCAACAAAAATGTAAGTAGGCATTTCCATAGCAAAATAGCTAATAATAACAGTAACTATATATACACAAATTCACAATATACTTACAAAACAAATGTTTGTAAATATTGCATTATAAAACATTATATATTATATTACCAGTGTTTTAAAGGGTATGTCCACCCTTAAAAATATTTTTTGATATAAGATTCCCCCTGTCCCCCCAGCCCCAACCGCTCTATTTTTATTCTTAGAAAGTGCCCCAAACTCTACTTACCTCCCCTCTTTCCTCCGCCGCGCTGCCGGCCCTCTGCTTGCGAGAAAATGCAAGCAGAGGGGCGGGACCGGCAGTCGCGTCTGTGATTGGCTGAGCGGCAGCCAATCACGGACGCGGCTGCCGGGAGTTCTTTGCAGCGTGGGAAAGAGGGAAGGTAAGTAGAGTTTGGGGCACTTTCTAAGAATACAAATAGAGCGGTTGGGGCTGGGGGGACGGGGAATCAATATTCTAAAGGGATTTACACGAGGGGAGGGAATCCTAAGAGGGAGGGAGAGGGAGGGGGGAGGGGAGGGAGAAGGGCTGCAGTACGCATGCCAAACTTCTCACGGAGGCCAGGTAGCAGGCAGAGTCCTATATGGACTCTGCTATCCTCCTGGTGGGCAGCTTTTGGGACTTTGGGGGGGGACTACAGGAGAACCAGATGGAGCTGGGATGTAAAGTAAGGATTAAACTACACTACACAATGGGGCCAGTAGTGGGGGGGGATTATAGTTTTGGGTGGACATGCCCTTTAAGTCCTCTGAAAAGTTTTTGGATATAATACCATCAGTAGAACAGGTAACACATGATCACAGTTCACTGATTGTACAGTTGGGTCTCTGTATGCTATCATGGGCTGGCCCAAAGTATAATAGGTCAAAGTCTTAGGTTGTCTCCTCTCTCTCTTAGGTCTTTGCATATTTACTGAGCTTGAAACATTAACAGTGTCCTCTGGGTCACTTACTAAAGTAAGTTTCTGTGATATGTTCTGGTTCCACAAATTGATCCTCGTTAGGTGTTTGCAATGATACTGGTGTAGCAATATGCTCAGGAGAAGTGAGATTTAGGGCTAGGCCACACTAGCGCGTTTTTCGTGCGTTTGCGTCCGCGTTTCGCGCTCGCGTTTGCGCCCGCGATTTTCGCTAAAATGGAAATCGCGGGAACGCAAAAATTCCCGCGATTTCCGATGCGCATGCGATTGCGCGTCCGTTCGCGTTATGGTAACGCATGCGTTCACCATTTTTGGTGCGTTAACGCATGCGTTTCCATAACGTGAAAAGGCGAAAACGCATGTGCAAAACGCGAACGCGAGCGCGAAACGCGCAAGAATCGCGCACACAATCGCGTGCGATAACGCTCGCGATTTTGTGCGCGATTCCTGTGCGTTGCAGTGTGGCCTCACCCTAAGAGGGTAGAACTCATCTGCTTCAGGGTTTAGCTCTGCGGTGTCTCCACCCGAGCATTGTGTTTGATGTAGAGGCATTAAAGCATTCCATTCATCCTGTTCACTGTATGAACTATTACTACACTCATCATTGGCAATTTGAACACAGTTTTACTTTTTTTTCTGATTTAGTCCTGTTTGAGTTCTGGTTTGGTCCATTGTTACTTGACTTGGATCTACAGGTAAACAGTCACTAGTTAACAATAGATTACGGTGTAAGATTTTTGTGCGACCTTTACCAGTTTCAGGTTTGACTTCATATACTGGGCTGTCATTGTGCTATCTTTGGACAACTTGGTATACGGTATTTTCTCAAAATTATCTCAATTTTCCTGGTCCTCCTTTTTTGATCAGGTTTCTGACAAGGACCCTACTGGCTGGTTTTAACTCAGTTCCATGTACTTTCTGATCATAATGTACTTTACCTCTTCTGACTTATTTGCTGTTTTGGAAGCAATATTATAAGCTTTAGTCATTCTTTTTTTCCATGTCTTAACATATTCTGGATATGATTTACACCTTTCTGTCCCAGGACAATCAAATAACCTATCGATTGGAAGTCTGGGGGATCTCCAAAAGAGCAGATAGAAAGGAGAATATTCTGTGGCTTCACTCTGAGTACAGTTGTAAGCATGTACTACTTTTGCAAGAGAGCCTTTCCAGTCTTGTTTTTGCTTCAGATGATAGAGTTTGCAGCATGGAAAGCAATGTCCAATTTAACCTTTCAACTTGTCCATTCCCTTCTGGGTGATAGGGAGTAGTATGCGAGTTTTGGATATGACAGTATTTGCCTAATACTGAGAACAGTTGATTTTCAAACTCCCTACGCATGTCATGGTGGATTCTTATTGGAAATCCAAATTTCAAAACAAAATCATTAAAAAACTTGTCTGCTGCAGTTCTACTGGATTTGTTCTTTGTAGCATAAGCCTGGGCAAACCTTGTAAAATGGTCTATCACCACTAAAATATGTTCATATCCACCTTTGCATTTTTCCAAAAAAAAAAAGTCAATAGACACCATTTCAAAGGGGTAAGTGGTTACAATGTTTACAAGTGGTGTTCTGTTCGGCTTGTTTGGTCGCTTGTCATTTAGACACTTACATTCATGAGTGATATAATGCTGTATGTCACTTTGCCTGTGTGGCCAAAAGAACCTGTCTCTGATTAAGTTAACAGTTCTCTCAACTCCTAGATGTCCCATTTCTTCATGCAATTCTTTGAACACCAGGTTATGATATTTCTTTGGCAACACTAGCGGGGAATTTGTTGAACATTTTCTTCGTAAGATCCCTTTGTGGTCGAGGTATAGTTTGGTCCACTGACGCATGAGAGTAGAGACATCAGGAGACACGTATCTCCTCTCATGTTTTGCTGGAAATGTATTTTGATTTTTGTATTTCCATACCGTTCCTATTACTGGATCTTCCTCTTGAGCTTTTCTTATGGTTTCATTGAAAATCAAATCACTTTGTTTAATAGAGTCATTTGTTCCTTCAGCTGTATTAGCTATTGTCAGTGGGCAGAACCAGGGCATCTATAATTTTTATAGTTACATATTCATCATAAAAATGATCAATATATATGAGATATTGATTAAAAAAATGATTTCAGTAATAGAGATATCTATCAAAAAATGCTAATTAAGGAATATTCTATAGTTTCTTAATGTATGTGTTGATTAAAATAAAGGTGGAGTTTATCAATTTAATTCATACAACAAAGAGTTAATGGCAGTAAAATTATCGCTTTAATTACCAAAAAACACTCTTTTCAATTTTTGTTGACAGTTGCTAAAAATATACCCAAATTTCTTAATCTTGGTCAAGTTCCAAACTAAGGACCACTGTCAGAATAGAACGCTAGAGACCTGAGAAAAAGTAATGAGTAACATATTTAAACTGGATATTAAAATAATAGTTATGCATTCTAGTACAATCATTATTGTTATGGAATAGAAGGTTGGTATTTATGTTTAATTAACAAATACATATAATACATAAAAATAAAAAAATTCTAATTTTTATTTACAATATCTAGTAAATTTCTCTATAGAAGAGAATAATAAAAATATAATTGATTAATTTTTTAAAATTAGAATAATAAATTTGGTTTTAAAAAAACAAATAATTTTTAAAAAATTGCATATTTTTGGATAAATTAGATAAATATTTAACTATATACGAATATATTTAAGTAATTATTAATCATTACCTTTTATTTTTTAAATAAACTGTTGATCACCAAAAAAACTAAAATAATCAAAATAATCAAAATTCTAAATATATTTAAGATTTATAAAATAGTATTGGAATATTAACATGTGCACCTATAATAATTAAAATTCATTGAAATGTTTTTTGTTCAATAAGATAAAAAAATTAAAGGTAACATCATAAATTTCAAGGCAAGCTGCAATACAATTTAATATTCATTCTTTCACCTAAAAAAATCTATTAGTACTCTCAAAGTTATTTTATTGAACGAAAAACATAGAAATATTCAAGCTCTTTTATGTATTTGAAGATATTTTAGATAAAATTAAATAGAATCATCAACCATACTCTTTCTTTGCTCATCCAGTTAACAATTGTAATAACAATTTAAATTTTTTTAACAAATGCTCTTTAAAAATTACATAGTTAATGATCTACCATGTACTTTAATAATTCTGGGTACACTGGATTTTTATCAAAATATCTTTCTTTATTATAGTGTTCAACCTTTCGGTCCTAGGGAGAGCACCTTCATCACTATAAAAAATGTGCCAACTAGTGACAATTTATACTAATCACTATATCACTCCACCCTTGTTTGCTGATATCAAAAACTCCTCCCTTCACATAAATTCACACTTCAGTCTATTACATATCATAAGAATGCTAAACATATTTGTAAAGTGCAATTTTAACAAAAGCGCTAAATTCAAGTGCTAAATAATAAGGTGCTATTATTAAAGTGCTGAATAATAAAGTGCTATCATAAAGACTCATGAATAAATATTTCTTTACTAAAGTGCTAAAATAATGTGCATAAACAGTTAAAATATAAACAAGGAGATTCAATAAATTTTCTTATCGTTAAAAATAGTGCTAATTTTGCCCCAACCAATCAGATATTATTTAACATTTGAAAGATAACATCTGATTTGCTGGGGCAAAATTAGCACCATTTTTAACGATAAGAACTTTTATTGAATAACCCTGATAAAATATAATTTGTCAGATAATTGGAAAGTTCTTATATTAAAGAATTGCAATAGACAACATGTAACAACATATTTCAACAGGTAATCATCTTAAGAAACCCTTTTTATACGAATATGCATTGTTAAAATAAACCACCATAAAATACACAATCAAAATATATAGAGCCTTTTGTTTCCTTCCCTTTCTTATATTTTCAGTGGGATCTGCATTAATCAGTAGGTCTTTAAGGTTCTTATTATGTTTAAATACCACTCTTGGATTTTGTTGAAATTGTTGTTGAACTAATGGTCTTGACTGCAACTAATTATATTGTGGTTGATTTCCTTGAAAATGGTTTGATGACCCTGTGTTTGAAGCATTTGTATGGGATTCGGCATTGATGTTGATGGGGCCATTTTAGGAGAATAATAAGTATGTTATGGAGATGGATTTCATTGGTGTGTTGGCTGATAAGGGAAAGTATTCCTTTGTGTTTGCATAGGTGATGATACTGGCTGGAAACACATTGCTTGACATGGTGGTTGAATTGCCTGTTGAGTTGGATGATAATTCAAAGCATGACTTGATTGTTGTGAATTTGTGGGTTGATACAGTAATTATTGATTTGTTGTTTGTGTCGGTGTTGGTCGAGTAGGTTGCGGAAACTGAAGAAATAACTACCTGCAAGTGACACGTTTTCTTGACCAGATTGAATATTTGCTGTTAAAAAATCATTAATTCCCAAAGTAATTGACAGCCATTTTTCTTTAGGAATCATTTCTAACATAGGAACTATACTCATAGCATAATGATATTTGTACATATGCTGGAGTCAACATTGCAGGATTGATCTGTTGTTGTTTTCGTGTTTCTAGGACATTAACCACCTTGCTCATCAAAATCATTAGTGGTAAAGGTTCTTTTTTTGGACTTTGAAGTTTGTGTTCAATTTGTATCAGATGTTTTTGAAATTTAAGAAGAAATTGAGGATGTCAATTGTGTAGATTTAATATTACATATATTAATATATGGATTTAAAGTCTTGCGAACTTGTGACTTTAACTCCATATTAGCGTCGGATGTGCGGGTTATGCAAAAATTAACCGCGCACTTTTAGTGCTGGATTTTAATGCCAGCTAAAAATTTATTCATGACGTAATGACATTGATTCATTAATTATTTTTGGTTAACTTAAATTAGTATATATTGAAAAACAAATGTTAGCACTATAATCATATAAGAAAATGCAGTGTTCCAAAAATTAAATAATAAAAATAAAATTGTATTATTATATAATTATGCACAAATATATTGTACATAGCAATTTGTAATTATTGGATTATACACTACATAAAGATATATCGACTTTTGGCCAAAAATGTTTAAAAATTATATTGTTAAATAAATATATATTCTAAGTTTCTAGCTTTAAAATTTATTCATTGTTACCCTGAACTGTAGAGAATGATAACAGATATCACTATATAAAGGTACGCAATAACTCAGATTGAAAGACAGGATTGCAAATGATTTTGTACAATCCAATATCAACGATATTGGGAAAAGGATTGCAAAATCAATTGTTATGCAACCACAGTAATTTTATGAAAAGATTGTACGGTTAAGTACCACAGATATAAGTACAGATTTGTACAATATATAAATATGCAACAGATCAAAATCGAAAAAAAAAATGCAATGGACAATATAACAACATTACATTAACTGTGCGATAACTTCTGAATATTAAAACGGATTAGATAACAAATTTTACAATATACAGTATATATAGTAAAACAACAACATAGTTTAAAACCAGGAGTTTATATGATATTATACAATCCAATATCACAGATATGTATGTATGTATGTATAGTTTATTTATAAAGCGCCACTTGGGGATGCAGGGCTGTACAGTAATAAAATACAATAAAGTCAATAAAGTCATACAAGGGGATAAATACATATATAATTCAGTACATCAATATATAAATTATATAAATAGAAGTGCTAGATCTTTGCCACAAATGGAATAGAGGTCCTGCCCCCCTATCTAGTTAGGTGGGTACCATACAGATACAATGGAGTGGGTATAAGTACTGGAGTGAGACGTATGCATTGCAAATAAAACGATTATAGACTGTGCTGGTTACCAGATAGGTAGGATGTAAGGATAGATTTAAACCTGCTAATAGAGGTTTCTTGACGTAAAGAGAAGGGAATGGAATTCCAGAGGATGGGAGCCACAATAGAGAAAGGTTTAAGGCGAGTAGAAGCAGTCAGAGTGGGGGGTCTGTACAGGAGCTGGTTCAGCGATGAGCAGAGGGTACGGGCAGAAACATATGAGGACACTAGAGAAGAAAATATAAGAAGGAGCAGCAGAGCGAAGGGCTGCGGATTTTGGCTATATTGCGAAGGAAAAAGCAGCAAGTTTTTGCAGCATCTCCTCCTTTTTTTTAGTAATACATCGTAACATAGTAACATAGTAATTAAGGTTGAATAAAGACATACGTCCATCAAGTCCAACCTATCCACCCTCTTTTTTAAAATTTTTTTTATTAACGCTTCCTAACAGGTTCCTTCAGAGCCTACCTTTGCCCAAGTAAAGTTCAGTTGTGCGTGTGTGACATCATCACACCGCGCCACGATGTTACAAGTGATGACGTCATGCATGCACAACTCCGTGCATGCGCTGACGTCATGCGTGTGTGGTGGGTGTTGCGCGCACGCACAGAGGGAACTGGCCGTGGATTTTTGAACACAAGTCTGCAATGAGGTTGAGGAAGTCTCGGGGGGTGGAGCTTAGCTGATTGAATACATGATCCAAGATGTCCTGAACTTTACTGGAGGGACCTAAAAAAAAAAAAAAGGGAGATGGTTAGTTAAAGATTTTTTTACTTACCCTTTAATGTGGTTAGAAAAGGAGAGAAAGGAGTCAATAATTACTCCTAGGCAGCGTGCCGATTGTATAGGGAAAATGGGGGTATTGTTAACAGAGATGGAGAAAGATGGGACTGGACTGGTTTAGGTGGAAAAACTATCAGTACAGTTTTAGAAAGATTTAATTTGAGACATCCAGGAGGAGATGGCAAGGAGGCAGTTAGGAGTTAGCATAGATGTTGACAAGTAGATTTGTGTATCGTCTGCATATAAATGATACTTGAACCCAAAAGAGCTGATGACATCTCCCTAGGAGATAGTGTAGAGGGAGAACAATAAGGGTCCAAGTACAGACCCCTGCGGTACCCCCACATTAATAGGAAACGGGAGAAGAGGTGTTGTTAGCAACAAATACAAAGTAAGTTCGGTCATAGAGATAGGATAGAAACCAGGATGCCACTTCATTCCGAATACCCAAAGAGTGAAGTATCTGCATTAGGAGGGAATGATCAACTGTCGAAAGCAGAGGATAGGTCCAGGGGTGTTCCTAGGGTTTATGGCACCTGCAACAAGTTTTAAATGCTGCCTATAGGCAGACAGGGGGCATGTGAAGCAGGGGTAGCTTGTCAGGGAACATAGGCATGGCTTGTGGAGGTGGGTGTGGTGGGCTGACTAATGCTGACTGGTGAACTGGAGGGCTGACTTAGCACTGACTGGTGGACTGGTGCTGAAATGCAGTATTGCAGGAAGGAGGATTTTTTAAACTGCTGCCTTTCAAGTGTTCAACAGGGGCAGACCCTGAGCAAATGTTTCAGTTTGCTTCATGGTAGGGGCGCCCCTGGATAGGTCAAGGAGGATAAGAATAGAAAAGTGAACATTGGCCTTTGCAACCTGCAGATCATTTACAACCTTACACAGGGCCATCTCGGCGGAATGCGCAGGACAGAATACAGATTGCAAAGGATCCAATAGGTTATGAGCATGAAGGGAGTTAGCGATACGGGAGAAGACTAATCGTTCTAGCAGTTTAGAAACTATCAGTAAGAGAGAGACCAGGTGGTAGTTAACTAAACAAGAGTGGTCTAGCGAGGGCTTTTTTAATATGGGCTTAACATGGGCGTCCTTAAAGATGGAAGGGAAAAATCCAGATGTAAGGGATGCATTTAATATGTGAGTGAGAATAGGGGTAAGCACATGATTACAGTGCTTCAGTAATACAGAGGGCATGGGATCAAGTGGACAGGTCATGAGGGGACATGATAGAAGCAGGTGAGAGACTTCTGAATGGGTCACAGGAGCAAAAGATCGAAGAGTAGCAGAGGGAGTTAAGGGCAACATAATCTGAGAGTCATCTCGAGGACCAGAGATCTGCATGCGGATCATGCAATCTATATCTACATGACAAATCTGCATAAAAATTGGAATACACAGTTAATAAACATAACATTGATGTTACCATAAATTAGGACTAATAAAAAGCATTTAATTCATAATGGTTACAAAATACCTATACCTACAGGATTGCACAATATATTAAAAAAAAACTTAAATAATAGATTACATTACAATGTTTGCTTGTGAAGGTTCTCATTCATCCAGGTCATGGTATATCTGTTGTATTCAATTAGATCAACTGGACTTGAAATGAAGTTCTTGAAGACGTTTCGCTAGTCATCCGACTGGCTTTCTCAATCAGAATGACTTGTACAAGAATCTGTGGCAATTATGTACCCTGGAAAATCCCAATAGCATATCACAGCCAGGTGTTAAGGGTGTGATTGGATAGTGGCTAAGAGGTGTTATAGGAACGCCCAGAGTAAGGTGTTAAAACAGCATTGTACATGGCAGACAGTTGGAAGGATAAGGATAAAGGACATACCTTTGAAGATTGTAATGTTAACATACTGGCGAAGGAACGTGACTGGTTCAAGAGAGGTGTTAAGGAGGCCATTTATGTGAAAATAAAGAAACCAAGCCTAAATAGAGGTGGGGGGGTTCGACACCAACTGTCTGCCATGTACAATGCTTGTTTAACACCTTACTCTGGGCGTTCCTATAACCCTTAGCCACTATCCAATCACACCCTTAACACCTGGCTGTGATATGCTAATTGGGATTTTCCAGGGTACATAATTGACAAGATTCTTGTACAGTCATTCGAATTGAGAAAGCCAGTCGGATGACTAGCGAAACGTCTTCAAGAACTACATTTCAAGTCCAGTTGATCTAATTGAATACAACAGATATTACAATGTTTGTTTTGCCCCTAGATTGTCATTGTATTGGGCATGGCCCTTGTCATATAGTTCAGGGAAATGCTGGACTTCTATTATTAAATCTTCTGTGGAGAGCGCTTTCTTAGAACCAGCCATCACCTATAGGACATTGTCAAGAACAACATATTGCATTTTCTTAGAATAAATTCAAATACCCTACACCAATGAAACAAAATACCACTGCACATAAATACCACAAATAAACTAATATATCCCATCCAAAAAAAAACACTCAAGGTATCCAAAATAAAAAAATGCCAATAACACATATAACAGTACATTCACAACATGCACAAATGTAGTCAAACATATAAGATCACATACAACACTGAAATCATAATGCTTATCAAGCAAATACCTAATAACACACATTATAGCTAGCAAAAAATGACCACTCAAATGCTAGCAATATATACAGATAACATACAAAAGCAATTACGGAGGAAAATAAATAGTAGCAAAAAACGTAAACATTCAAACATTTTAAATAACAGACAGAAGCAAAATTTAAATTTATGTTATACACTACTGCTTCATGACACATAAATAAGAAAATATAGCAGCAAGCAAACAAAATCAGAATATATTTCACAGAAGGACCATTATAAATACTATAAAACGTTTTTTGTATAGACCACAAAATACTGTTATATCTGCACAAAAAGGGGCTTTATCAATAATATATCTGGGACAGGTCTTCTCCACACTCCTTCATGTTAGCTGCACTAAACACTTAAAGAATAACAGGAAATTACATCAGGATATTGCATTACGAAATGTAAAAGGAAGTTTTGATATTGCCCTTGTCCCTTATTGTCCATTTATTAGCACATTCATTGACTAACATAGACTTGCCATTTGTGAAAAAACAGGTCAAAAATGGTGATTGCATTTGTTATGCATAACGGGTTGCAACACATATAGCGTGACCTGTTTTGAAGTGATGACACACACACTGAGGGTTTAGATCATCTTTCTGTGTCCTTCTCTCAGATCTCTCTTAGAGGTCCTGTTATTCAGACTTTAAGGGATGTACCTAATGGAAGGGATGGAATAATAGATACATGTGTACACTTGTGATTGGCGAATATCATACATGTGATGCGATAGTCACCGCCCTCCTCTTGATCACTTGGTATTACCAAGTGTGTTGATAACTGAAGGTTAACTCAATATAAGCTAAACCCACTATAAACAAGAAAGGGTAAGGGTCCATGCTAAAAGAACATATTGTTTGTGGTTTGCCAACAGAACTAGTTCACTAAACTAAACTAAACTTAGTATTATTCCTACATCCCATTCTTTTTTATTTTTTAATGAAGGGGAGGTGACTGTAAATCAACTACAATTTCTTGTAAATGCTTGTAGAGATACAATAATTCAGATATAACAACAAAGGGTTTCTTTTGTAAGAAACAAGTACAATATTGATATGTTTGTGAAGGTTCTCATTCATCCAGGTCATGGTACATCTATATTGGTACTTTCCAGTAATTAATTGCCAACAGATTGTTTTACAAGTCATTCTGAATTGAGAAAGCCAGTCGGATGACTAGCGAAACATATTCAAGAACTAAACTTAAAGTCCAGTTGATCTAACTCAATATAACAGATATGTTTCATTGATACATAAAGCCATGTATCATTACCAATGTCACTATGAGCTTTATATACAGGGATAAGACAAGTAGTATGTTAGTAGACTAGGAAAGAAAGAAATTAGATGCATTCATTTTAGCTAAAAGGTTCCATATGTTAAAGTTCAGTCTGTCTTGGAAGGATATTTTTGCTTTGCCCCCAATCATTATACTAAAGTCCTATAGTATACATACGGTAAACCAAAGTTAAGAATTAAGAGTTATTTCAGCAAGCATAGCAAGAATTATATTTTCCAGAGTTTGTTCCTGATTTGTTCTTTCTAGATGTTATTGAGCTTTCTACGTTAGTCTTTTTACATCACACCAGGTGATACCATGTGCTGAATTCTCCCTCGAGGTCCTGACCACCGCTTACTGTCTGAGATTGATGTTGATGTTCTCTGATGCCTGGTCATGCTGGTCCACAAAGGACCTGAAGGAGAGAACAAAGCAGTATGACCCAGCCCCCAAGTTATCAGGGGCACCAGACCATGCCATTTCAAATCAGGTAGTTGTCTGTAATATACCTGTGATTGTGGCAACATAGCAGTCTAACCAAAATGTAAATCAAATGCTGTACAATCTTTTAAAATGTAATTGATGTAAAAATGAATAATACAAGATTAACTTGTTCTTGAATGACCTTGTAATTAGGCAACAATTTCACATTTTTTAATTGTTTTTCTAAAAGAAGAAAAAGAGTCCTATTGTTCATACAGTGCTTTTAATTATCTTTAGTTAGTGGCAATTGTTCTATCCAAACATGGTCAGAAGTGAGCCCCTTTAGGCAAAGGGCAATGTGGGACATTTTTAACAGTCAAGGCTTAATACAGTATAGAACTAGCTAATGAGATCCATTCCCCAAATATTGAGGTGGATGCAACACACATGGGACTATAATCGTTTGAGTACAAGAGAAATGATATAGAATGAATTGCGGCATATTTTTCCTTATCTGCACTTCAACAATCCCTTTTGGTTTTTCCATATGCTGAATAACAATGCACAGGTTTTCAAAGGTGTCATAATATCAGTTCTTGATATAAAGGTAGACTACTAAGTATTTTGACTACAATAATCTACAGGTTAAAAACAATTCTCAATGCTTAAATGCTCAATGCTTAAAAATAAAAATAAAAGCTAAAATATGTACATACGTATGGGGAACAAATGGATCCATAATAAATCTTATAATTCAGTAACATACATTATATAAAACATCTTTGACACTAATTGTATAATATAACTGGCCAGATTATATGACAAATTTAAAATATAGTTATCAAAGTGTTTTACAATGTACATATTTTTTAAAAATTCTAATTATTATTCAAAAATATCATTAAAAAGATAAACTTTATAAACCTGTTTTATATATGTAATACATTTCCAATAAAAAAAGAAGGAATCTGAGTAGAGTGTATACTAATTAGGTTATTAGCTTATATTATAACATGTTTAATCAAGTACCCAAAAAATAAATACACTATATAGTAACACTAAAGTTAATATACCCAGACTATTATTTCTAAAGTTTATACTAAAAACATAAATGTTAGTTGTCCATGCACATGCAACCGTTAACAAAAATGTAATTTCTTAGCATGATCCCTGGGTTTCTCCATGAAATGTAATGCATATTTCCTATAAAAGTACACAAATATTAGAATCCATTGAAAAAAAAAAATAACAGTGAGGTTAATGTCGATCTTATTACACTCTAATATATGGAACAGATTTTATAAAAAGTAAATCCTTCTGATCGAATGCAATAATGAACAAGCTTTAATATTTTGATATTAAATTCCTATTAATTCAGTTGGTAACTGATAAAGCTAATGGATAGCTGAGGCTGCTGGGAGTTACAGTCCTTTGCATTTACACAAGATAAACAAAAAGAAAAAACATTATGTTTTAGTCAAATGGATTGACCACAAGAACTGTTAACTAAATTTCACAATTTTAATTGGTTATCCAAAGGGCATATCTATATGGTCCAAGTAGGATTTATGAAGTTAGTCTAGGGATAGACAAAAAGGCTTTGTGATTTAATGTTAGGTTTAGGTGTTTACCCTTCTAGAATAGGGACAGAATAACCCTATTTAGAAAAAAACAAAACAGGAACAGATATGACAATGACGTAGAGAATGATGATGAGATGATGTTGTAAATGTCCTTGCTTACTTAAATAACTGAAGTTTAAGTTGAAAACCTCCCCTCTCCTATTTGGACATTTGTTTGACTATGAACAAAGGTTAACATGCGTTTAGCCATCTTGCTGAATTACAACCCTACACAAATCTTCCCCACTATCACATTGATCAAAAAAACGAATCCATCTTGCATTATCTCCTCTATACCTGTAATATTCCTATCTCTCCAATATTGCATTTTACAATTTAAAATCTCCCAACCAACTAATTTGTTGCATATTTACCTAAATAAACATAAACATAAACATTACCAACATTTATTGAATAAGTTACCAAACATTCTCAGAAACAGGGTAGAGATGGCCAAACTTTTGAAAGTTCGGCCATCTCCCTTCGAAAGTTCGAAAGTGTGAAAGTTTGAAAACGGACCCATTAAAGTCAATGGGAGTCAAATAGTTCAAAAAGTTCGAATGAAATACAATTAAAATATCAATGGTAACTTAGAGGGCATGTCCACCCTTGAAAATTTTTTTTTATATAACATTCCCCCTGTCCCCCCAGCCCCAACCGCTATATTTTTATTATTAGAAAGTGCCCCGAACTTTACTTACCTTCCCTCTTTCCTCCGCTGCACTGCCAGGCCCTCTGCTTGCGAGGGACCGGCAGTCGCGTCTGTGATTGACTGAGCGGCAGCCAATCACGGTAAGCATGCCAAACTTCTCCCGGAGGCCAGATACGAGGCAGAGTTCTATATGGGCTCTGCTATCCTCCTGGTGGGCAGTTTTTAGGACTTTGGGGGGGGACTACAGGAGAACCATATGGAGCTGGGATGTTAGGTAAGGATTTTATTACACATGATGGGGCCATTACTGGGGGGGATTATAGTTTTGGGGGTGGACATGCCCTTTAATGTAAATGGCTGTGGGACCTGGGAAATGGTCTGGGGAAAATGTTTGAATATCCAGGACGTTCGAAAACTCGATTTTACTCTCACGTGTGCTACTTTCAAGCTCTCCATTCGAATACTAATCCCGTGGATTTGATAATTCGATATTTACTCGCGTATAGATAAAATAGACATTTTACTCGCGGATTCGATATTTACTTCCGTATTGGTATAATAGACATTTTCCTTGCGCATTTGCTATTAGATATTTACTCGCATATAGGTATAATAGACATTTTACTCGCGGATTCAAGAATTCGATATTTACTTGCTTATTGGTATAATAGACATTTTACTCGCGGATTCAAGAATTCGATATTTACTTGCTTATTGGTATAATAGACATTTTACTTACGGATTCGATATTCGATATTTACTCGCGTATAGGTATAATAGACATTTTACTCTCATATTCGCACGCCTCGAACATTCGAACATTCAATAATTATCGAAAGTCCGGAAATATTGAATCTGGGTCCGGGATAGTTCGAGAAGTCCGAGTCCGTTCGAACTCAAATAGTTCTGCTCAAACTCAGGTTCCATCACTTAAACAGGGTTTAATTAAGTTATTGATCCTTTTATCCTTAACAAAGAATAACTTCTTATCTACCATTGTGGTCTAGTCATGGGCAATTGGGTTATACGATTGTTATTCTGTTCATCTGAGTTATTACTAGTAACTTTCTGAGCTTGTCCCTTTCTATGAGAATTCTTAGCAATACCAAATTTCTTTAAATATCTCCTTAATCTGAAACACTTTTTGTGGTGATGGCCAACATGATTACAGAAAAAGCTAACAGAATAAGGTTTCTCCTTATTCATTCCTGTGTCAGGTCCATCTTCCTGTTCCTTAGTAATCTCAGAGACCTTTGGTAATTCCTGATGTTGCCGAATTAATTCTAGCTCTGTTAGTTTCACATTATGCCTCTTTATTTCATCTGCTAACAGGCTAACTAAATCCAATTTCTCTTTTACATCTGGGTAACTTTTCTTCTCTGTTTTATATGTCTCACAGTTACTTGGTTTTACTTTTTCATCAAACGTTTTATCACAATACACATCCTTTTCTATGCATACACTATCCTCAACCTTATCTGAAGATTCCATCAGTAAATGAAAGTTCTGACACTGCAACATTTTTAAGTTACTTTGTTGTTCATTTAACTGCTTTTCAGCTTTCAAAGTTTTCTTCTGCAACTCAACAGTTTTCTGGTGCTGTTTGCGATATGCAGACAACGCTACCAAACCACGACTACCTAATGCATTTATTTCTTTTCCTTGTTCAATTTTTACAATATCAATTGATTCAGCATCTTTAATATTTGATTCCCTATTTTAACATATTCCTGCATTGAGGCACATATTCCTGCATTATAATAATCCAAACATTTGTATAGCTGCCCCTAGCAACGATTCCAACCCTGGTCTATTAAACATATAATGTAGTGGCTGGATAGTGTACTGGTTAAAGGCACTGCCTTTGACATGGAAGTCCAGGGTTCAAATCCTGGCTAGGGGCAACTATACAAATGTTTGGATTATTATAATACACAAGTAATATAATAACCTAGTAATATGATAACCATATGATAACCTAGTAATATAATAACCGTATAATATTATTATATTTCTAGGGTATTATGTGGTTATTATATCACTAGGTTATTATATGGTTAGAATATAGTGCATTATATGGTTATTATACTACTAGGTTATTATATTATATGGTTATTATATGGTTATTATATTACTAGGTTATTAAATGGTTATTATATTACAAGGGTATTATAATAATCCATACATTTGTAGAGCTGCCACTAGCCATTATTTGAACCGTGAGATTGCAAAATTACCGTATGTTCACAAAAGACCCATTTCCAGGGCTTTCTGCCATTCACTCATTTAAATAATAACTATAAAGGAAAATGTGTTATTTAAAGCAGGCCATACATTAATTTACTTATCTTGAATTCACTTCAACATAAAGGGTAATGCAAAATAACAGTTGTCAAGTATCCTAAATTATTGATTATTTCTTGAAAACAAAACATATTAAAAGGGAACACATTGAGGAATATCTATTTAAAGGGTCACTAAACTCACTCAAACAACTTTGTAAAATCTAAAGGTACAATATTAGGGTAGTAAAATGATGTTACTTACATGTGTGCCTGCGCCTGCTTTGTTAGTGAATTTTCAATGTTTAGTAACCGCTCCTAACTATCCCCCACCTCCCTTAGTCACTGCGCACTTCTAAATCCAGCGACACTGGATACATTCATACACATACTGCAGAGCCTTCACAGCCTGACACTATGCAGCTCATTAAAATATCGTCCTGACACTGCTGATAGTGGGTGGGGGCTGCTGAAAGTAACCTCCCGTGACACTCATGCAGCAGACCTGCCATGCATCTCTCCCCCTCTCACTGGTGTCTGTGTATTTATACTACCAAACATCTATGAATACCGAGACACATAGATACAGATAGACAGACACATAGATAGTATAGTAATATAATAACCATATAATAACCTAGTAATATAATAACCATATGATAACCTAGTAATATAATAACCATATTATATAGTTATTATATTACTAGGTTATTATATGGTTATAATATAGGGTATTATATTACTAGGTTATTATATTACTAGGGTATTATAATAATCCAAACATTTGTATAGCTGCCCCTAGCCAGGATTCAAACCCTGGTCTCCCATGTCAAAGGCGGTGCCTTTAACCAGTACAATATCCAGCCACTGCATTATAAGGTTAATATATTACTAGGTTATCATATGATATATGTCTATATATATAATATAATAACCATATAATATATAAGTGGCTTTTTATAAGAATATATACCACTGCTGCTCCCCATACATTTGCTGTCCTCCTTCCACTTTAATCAACAATTTCCTTGTACAACCCTGCAATAAAAAAAGATTGCTATAGCACACAGACCTTTACTGTTCGTAAAATCCTTAACTTAGTCCTTGATGTAAAGTCCATTTCACCTGGTAACCTGAATCCTGTCAGCCACGACAAGACCAATTCCTGCAGCCCTGCGAGTGAGAGTGTCCGTATCAGTGTACTTCCTCTGCACACTCTCCTTAAGTTCCCTCACAGGGCTGCAGGAGTTTGTCTCACAGTAAATGTCTGTCTGTTACATTAATCTTTTTTTTTGAAGGGTTGGACAAGGATGTCCACTAACAAGTTAAAATCTGGTATGTATTCATTAATATATTTTATTACAGGGCTGACAGGGGTTACTGTGTATTTAGTTTAATTATTTAGTGAAGGGAGAAAGGATAGTTAGCGATTTAGTAAAGGGACTAGCCAGTAAATAAATTTTTTTAAAAACTTATATATTATAAGAAATAATACGCCCCATTACATTGTAATATAAGGTTTATAAAGTCACCTCAGAGTTCCCTTTCCTGTATTAAAGCACTTGACCTTGGGTCTCGTGCTTTTATATGGCCAGGGAACTCCTCAGTGACTTTATATCCTTATATTACACTGTAAGGGGTGTATTATCCCTTATATAATTACCATATGTTAACCTAGTAATATATGTAGGCAAATAATGTAGTGGCTGGATAGTGTACTGGTTAAAGGCACTTTGATATGGGGGACCAGGGTTCGAATCCTGGCTAGGGCAGCTATACAAATGTTTGGATTATAATAATAACCTAGTAATTTAATAACCATATGATAACCTGGTAATATTATATTACTAGGGTATTATATTACCAGGTTATTATATGGTTAGAATATAGGGTGTTATATGGTTAGAATATAGGGTGTTATATGGTTATTATATTACTAGGTTATTATATTATATGGTTATTATATTACTAGGTTATATTATAGTTATTATAATCATCCAAACATTTGTATAGCTGCCCCTAGCCAGGATTCGAGGCCTGGTCTCCCGATGTCAAAGGCGGTGGCTTTAACCAGTACACTATCCAACCCTCGAATGTACCATCCACTAAGCCTAGGAAGGACCGTTCGCTAACAGGAAGGTTCGTTCGTTCGTTCGAAAATCCTCAAATGTATCGTCAATTGCCTGCCTGAGTTCAGGAATTGTTTTAACAAGTTTTGGTGACAGTGACATGTTTCCGAGACCATTTCCCAGGTGCCACGGCCATTTACAGTAAGTTCCCACTGTTAGTTTAGCTGTAAATCACTCAGATTTTTCGAACAATCACTCCCCCATTCCAAATTCGAACTTTCGAACTTTCAAACTTTCTCTGAAGTTCGAAAGTTTGAAAACGGACCAAACTTTATATAGTTCAGCCATCTCTAATGACAATACATACAATCCTGTACTGTATGAATTGCTTGTGCATATATCATGTCCATTCTTTATACTAATATTTCCCCCCTGAACAATTATTTTTTAAATTGTGCTCATGAAACATGAAATTGGACTGGAAACATTGCAGCCAATGTTTTTAGTCTGTTTTATAGGAAACCAGCAGATGGCAGCAACATGCTATTGTTTTAAATAAATATGACAGAGCTTTGCCCTTCCATTTTCAGTAGCACACATTATAGACTATTTCAAATGATTTTATCTATTTTTACTCACTGGTTTAGCAAAGTTGTTATGATGTCTCTCCTAATGTTCTTCCATTTATTTAGCTGGGATAAAGGAAAATGGAGCATGATACTTAGCACTATTCAAAGTAAATGTTATGGTCTTAGATGCACTGATGGTAATAATATTGCTGTGTTTCCCCCTGGTATTACAAAATTACCGTATGTTCACAAAAGACCAATTTCCAGGGCTTTCTGCCATTCACTCATTTAAATAATAACTATAAAGGAAAATGTGTTATTTAAAGCAGGCCATACATTAATTTACTTATCTTGAATTCACTTCAACATAAAGGGTAATGCAAAATAACGGCTGTCAAGTATCCTAAATTATTGATTATTTCTTGAAAACAAAACATATTAAAAGGGAACACATTGATGAATATCTATTTAAAGGGTCACTATACTCACTCAAACAACTTTGTATAATCTAAAAGTACAATATTAGGGTAGTAAAATGATGTTACTTACATGTGTGCCTGCGCCTGCTTTGTTAGTGAATTTTCAATGTTTAGTAACCGCTCCTAACTATCCCCCACCTCCCTTAGTCACTGCGCACTTCTAAATCCAGCCAACACTGGATACATTCATACACATACTGCAGAGCCTTCACAGCCTGACACGATGCAGCTCATTAACATATCGTCCTGACACTGCTGATGGTGGGTGGGGGCTGCTGAAAGTAACCTCCCGTGACACTCGTGCAGCAGACCTGCCATGCATCTCTCCCCCTCTCACTGGTGTCTGAGTATTTATACTACCAAACACCTTGGAATAACGAGATAGATAGATAGATAGATAGATAGAGAGAAATAGATAGATAGATAGATAGATAGATAGATAGATAGATAGATAGATAGATAGACAGACAGAAAGACACATAGATACAGATAAAAAGACACATAGATACAGATAGACAGACAGATAGATAGACAGACAGATAGTTTTGATGGATAACAAACTTAAAAGAAACAAGCAGTGCCAGGTGGCAACAGCTAGAGTCAGTATGGTATTGTCTTGTATAAAGAGAGGTATGGATTCAAGGGAGGAAAGTGTTATTCTCCCTTTTTACAAAGCATTGGTAAGGCCTCATTTGGAATATGCAGTGCAATTTTGGAATCCTGTGTACAAAAAGGACAACTTTGAAATGGAAAGGGTTCAGAGAAGGGCAGCTAATAAGGGGATTGGGGGAGCTTGAATATAAGGAGAGAGACTGGAAAAGTTACAATTATGTACGCTGGATCAAAGGTGCTTGCGTGGGGATATGATTACTGTGTATAAATACATTAACGGGTCATACAATAAACTATCTGGGGCATTGTTCACCAATAGAACATGTCAGAGGACAAAAGGACAGTCCTTAAGACTTGAAGAAAAAAGGTTTAGGCTTCAAGTTCGGAAAGGATTCTTCACTGTGAGAATGGCAAAGCTATGGAACTGTCTTCCAGTGGACGTTGTTATGGCAGGTTTATTGGCCAGTTTAAAAAAAAAGCCTTTGGATTCAGGAAGGAATTTTTTCCCCCTTCATAAATTTGGAGGGTTTTTTTTTTTTGCCTTCCTCTGGATCAACAGTTGGGCAGGAAATGAAGATATTGCTAGATGGGTTGGGCTGGATGGATGTATGTTTTTATTTAACCTCAAATACTATACTATATATATAGATAATAGATAGCTAATAGGTATATAGATTGATATCTAATAGGTGGCTATTTTATATTTGGGGAAGACATTCCCTTCAAGTAACTTTTACAGTTTAGGTGCTTGTATTCCATTAACTTTTTACCCTGCATTTCCTCTTTTTTTGCTCTTTTTTTCCTGATAACAAAAGAGCTCTGTTTCTTTGGAAGGGTGTGATCACCTTTATGACATGTAGCAGGTAAATTGTCATATTTGAAGTCTTATAACTTACAATATGGTATTCACCTGACATTCATATTTCTGAATCACATTGGATGTGATTAATGTAATTAGCCTGGGAGCATAGGTGGAATTAAAAAGTTTGAGTAGAAATAGTTCCGTGGGAGCAACTATTATCACAAATTAGTTATTTTTAAAAGTAAAGGGTTAAGTAAAAGAGATCAAAATAATTAAAGGAAGCATACCACCTCTGTTTTTCCTTTATTCCATTGTAGTTTTACAGTTAAGCTGAGTTTACCTATTATTCTCATACGTGGCAAAAAATCAGCCAATCCCATTACCAATGATGGTAGTTCATCAAAGATTTCTATCGACCTCTATACTTTAGTATTGTTAGCCAAAAGTGGATGCTGTCCACACAAGCAATAGTTCTATATTTAGTATAGGGAGAATGTTTAGGGAATGCGCGTAGGTTCGTTTTTTTTATACCAGACAGATTCCAATGAAGTCTGTCATCTGCTATAAATCTTTGGTGTGTGTACCCAGTTTTAAGCTCCAGTCCATCTGCCACTGCCTCCCGGATGTTGTACCTTCCCTCCTTTCTGAATCAGCCAATCAAAAATGGGGAAGCTGGTTCAAGCAGTGACTCGCTCTATTTTGTTGGAGCAGATAACGATCTTTACCTTTACCAATATTCTTATTTTTTTACATTTTCATTTTTAGAAGATAGAAATTAAAATGTAATGGAACTGTAGAATGACCTAGATGTACCTAATAAAAAAAATATTAGCTGCATTTCAAATAAATTCTGTTAGCTGTTCTTAACTTTAGAATATTTAACGTTAGGCTTCAGGTGGATGTTTTCATATTAGCTTTGAGACGTGTTTTTGAAACAGAGCTCACAGCTTAGATGGCAAGCAAACACTTTGCTATGTGCGAATTTTAATATAGTATGCTGTTTCCCCCACATCAAAGCTTCCCAACAAGCCAAAAGAGAATGTACAGATCAAAAAAAAAAAAAAAAGCAGACAAGCATTGATCACAAACAAAGTTTCCGTGAATTACATTTTAAAGCTAGTTAGATGCAAACCCTTAAAGAGATATTACTAATTAATATCTTGTAATGTTAAGGCTTTATTCATAGCTTAGATTTGATAGAAATAATTTTAATTGCAGTTTCATTAAAATTCTTGTCCTTTCCATTTTCTTTCAAAACCATATCACAGTTTCATTTGTATAACCATAATCCTCGAATGCGGCATTCGGTCACCCTTGAACTTGGCGATATCCCTTGATTTCGGTTACCCTCGAAAATTCAATGCAGAAGCTCAAAAATAGCTCGATCGTGAGGAAAGTTAGTATTTAAACAAGTTTTGGTGATATGTACGTGTTCCTCAAACAATTTTCCAGGTCCCAGAGCCATGTACAGTAAGTTACCATTGCTCTTTTAACCCTATTTTATCAGATCTTTTTGAACTATTTGTCCCCATTGACTTTTATGGGTCTCTTTTCGAACAACTGAACTATTGAACTTTTATTGAAGTTCGAAATTTCGAAAACGAGACGAACTTTAGCAGTTTCGGCTATCTCTAGTAGTGACCACACAGGTAGGTAGGAGTACACTTTTCCCCACTGGTTCTCCTTGGACGAGGTTTACATTGTTAATTAAATCAACAGTTTGCTAATTTGTGAATGTTCTCCAATTTCCAAAATTCTGTCTACCCATTAAAGTGCCTGTATAAAAAGCCCAGGCATTATGAAAAGGATGGGAGGCAGAACTTTTGCTGCTGTTGTCACTTTATTGTTATGAACTCACTACATTGAGCTAACAACTCTAGGGAAAATTTGAACACTTGAAAATTAGTGATATATATCACAATAAACTGACACTAGAGGCACAAGTGCTTCTTGTTGTTTCTTTCACCCCAGATGTTTTAATGCATTGAAACATTATCTACTTCTATCATATTTCCATAAAGAATTCTATTTAAATAAACAAATGCCAATGTACATATTCTGGTATTGAAACTAATGCGCCATATTTAAAAACCTGCGGTACCGCATGCTTGCGATATTGCAGGTTATCGTTAATGAACAACCATGGGTATGGCCGCTATAGTACATTTTCGATGAATGTTCAGTAATCTATGAATATTTGTTTGTAGAATATCAAGCAGTATTAAAATACCAAAATTGCATTCTCTGGGGGGGTCAGTAAACTATGATTGCGATCATAGATCTACGATTGCTATTATAGCTTTACGATCGCTACCGTAATAAATTAACAATCTCCATACTGTTCATTAAAGGCACTGTATCACGAAAAAGTGATAGCGTGCCTTTATAGATATCACCCTAAAATGTTAAGGTAAAATAGTTCTACTTACCCCATGAGAAACTGATTGCAGTTATGAAGTATTTCTACTTATTATTATGTTATTAGCTCGTGCCATAAACTGACAAACAGCCAATGTTACATCTTGGTTGAGCTACTCACAAAGAAACCGTTTTTTGGATAGATCTATACCTCATGTTTGGTGATTAGAACTGCAGATATCAGTTGAAAGGACAAGACCCTGACTACAAGTGAATATTGCTGAATAGCCAGTGCCCCTCTAAACACAATTTCTGTGTTGAAAACTAACAAAAAAAGATTGCTCACCAGAAATAATTACATTTGTGTATCTAGATGTAACCAGGGTTTGGTAAGATTAAACATGAACCGAGCACATTTTTAAAATCAACATTAAAAAACTTTTTTATTTCCACATAAATTTCCACATGAATTTGGTAAACTGTTTAAATCCCAGAGACTCTCAGACAACATAACATGCATTTACTATATAGTGAATCCGACTGCATTGCGTTCTGTGTATATTCATACAGTGAGACTTGTGTGACAGAAATACATTTCTTGTTCTAGAGAAATAATATGCATTTAAAGTGTTTGGAATTTTGTTCACAGATTAGCTGTCTACTACAGCACACATAGGAATAAAATGAGTTCTATAACCTGCAGCTCTGTTACTGTAATCTAACTGTAACTAATGGCTCCTAGAGAATGCTGGTCTTGTAGTTCATTACTGGGTGTTTATCAACTGTGAACAGGTGCTGCTGGTTGCATCTATCTACTCCTTTAGGGCTGTTATTGACAGTCCGTTGTCCATTTAGTGTAAAGTGTCATGAGCAGCTATACACCCATATCTAGCATTGAGTGATGAGCCTGGGTTCAGAGGTACTCAAACAAATTTCCATTTCTGTCAGTTGCTATCTGTTATGTTAAATGATGAATAATATCAGCTTATTTTATGAGATTTTATTGATTAAAATAACAATTTGTTGTTATAAGCCTAATTGTTATGAACATTGCTTTTTGTGTTGAGGAAGACAAGGGAAAACATTGTGAAGTTTTATTTCTAATGGAAGTTCTGATGAATTTCCTTTCTGTGCCTAGAAAGCAACACTACATTGAACTATATATATATTATATAGAATAGAAACAGTACATTCATTTCTTTCATTTTATTTTGAATTTCTTTCATTTCTTTAAAAATGTTCTACATAATAATTATAAAAAGATTAGGACATTTTGCAATAGTGGACAGAAGCATGCTTCTGGTAGTGATTTAAAGACAAGTATATTAATTATAAATACATTAGTAAGGATAAATGCAGATTGTAACAGTAAAACATTAGGTTACGCCACTCAAACCCTTGAGCACATTCTAGGTTATTAGGTATGGAAAAAAGAACAACAAGCAGGTATTGTAAAGGACATAATAATAGCAAGCAATGCACACAGTACTGTACATTAGTCCAAATAAGACTTCAGTTACAAAGGATCCACAGTAAGGAGCCTATTCGGTGACACCCCACCTCTTAAAAAGCATTCTAGCTAAATTCCTGTTTGCACATTAGCTTGTCAATGAAAACTGACAGTACCTTTAAGCAGTTTAAAAAAAATCTGTCAGCTAAACCAAATGGTGACCCATCAATTAAAATATTTAACCTTCTAGAAATGTTGTAATAATTGACAGTGTTGCTATCTTTTTAGCTATTTTAGATAATCATATGACAATATATGTATTTTCTTTATTGCCTAACATAGTCAGTATGTATTTATGATTGTGGGGGAAGCCAGAGCACCCATACAAGAACAGAGAAAAAATACCAACTACTTGCAGATGTGGCTGAGAGAGGATTTGACCCCAGGGCTTTATCACTGCAAGGCATTATTACAAATCATGAAACCACATCCTGTACTATTCTCTAAGCCCTAAAATCGTTAAAGGGCAAGTCCAGCTCTAAAATTAAAATTTACATACAGGTAAATCACCCACCAAACCCCTAAATGGAGATAGTTTGAAATCTGAAATATATAAGTCTAACCTGAAATCCTGCACAATGTCCTGTTACCCCTGTTTCTGCTTCCTAGTTCTTCCAGGTAGTAACTGTTAATTATGGATTTGACATTTGACATCACAGCCAATGACTGAATGTTAATCCCCTATCTGCCTCTTCTGAGCATGCCCAGGCTCAGTACAGGCTCAGTACAGGTTTCTAAATTGCTCACTTTCCATGACACATTGAGATGCATAGCAGGCATACAGTAATGAATTCATAGGACAAACTATGAATATATCAACATATTTTAAAGAGGCCATTGTTTCTAAAAGATGTTCTTATGAGGGTGGAGTTGTCCTTTAAAAATAACAATGGTGGTTTTTTTTTAAGATAGATCACAACATTGTGGGCTACAGTTTTCCTATATTGTTATGCTAGATGTTTAGCATGATGTTTGCACATTTATTTACACAAGTAATATATTTTCTATATATAAGTTCTTTGTATTTGTTTATTTCAGGAATTTATAGATGGTTTTCTGTTATACCTGCTCTGGTCTCCTGACCCTGTGTTTTATTTGTTTTTAATAATAGATACGGGTACTGTTTAAATATGGATATAGCGTGTTGCACCTCCAAACCCCATTTTTCACAATATTTAACTTCCTCCCTGGCACTCCCATACACTAGGAACTCACCTTTCGGGGCTCCCCTAATGTTCTCCCATATTTGCACAGCATCATAAGATCCAATCTTTATTGTGATTGACTTCCAATTTGGCATTCAGGTCTGCTTGAACAATGAACTGCTGTTAGGTTGACCAGGTACAGTATATGGCCAGCTTTAGATCTGTGTGCCCATGGGTATGCTGTTCTGGTTTTCAGACTCTAGTGTATTCTTTTCTCTTAGTTTGATCTTTCATCTGCCTTTTCCTTTTCTGTCACTTACTCTTATCTTCATAAAGCAAAAACATTAGATATGAGTTTGGCACTGGGAGAGAGGATGTAGCTCTGTCATGGAAATTTGTAATAATACATAAACACCAGATATACCCTTTACATGGATATAATTAAGAAGAGGCTTTATTCTAACATAATATAATGGATTAATCCCAAATGGCGTCTCACATTCTAATGGAAAAGGATTAAATGGGTTAATGCGTCTGGGTGTCTTGTGGACTTTTATGGAAACATTTCTGCAAGATATTATAGTACATAACCCAGAAGTCAGTAACTTTCTATTGCTGTGACTTTCATTTGTAGTGACAAAGCCTGTGAAAACAGTGAGCCTATTGTTTTGTAAGCAGCATGTTATTGGGTAATGGTTTCTATGGGTCTTAGAGCTTACTTACCCATCAACCAAAGGAAACATCACCTCATATTAATATTTTTAAATTAAATTAAATTTGTAACAATATTTTCCGCTTTTAAGTTAAAAATGGAAAGTTTGAAGAATGAAATATGATAACATTATCACAGAATTTAAAATTACAAAAACTCCTTGACCAGATTTCAGATTAATTACTTTGCTGAACATAGAAACAGAGAGACAGAATATCACTTACTGTATAAAATCTTAAAGTGCTTGTGCAGAAGATGAGCAGCTTTGCTCATAGTTCAATCAAGACATTGATATGTATCTTGCATTCTGCAGTTCACTCAACAAAAGGCTATTTGTTCTTTTAAAGGAAAACTGTAGCCAAGAAACTGCAAATTAAAATAACACACAACTTTGTATAATTAAAGTTAATACCAATAAATTATATGGACAAATAAAATGTTGATTTTTGTAAACTACAGATGTAAACAAGACTTTTACTGGCAGATGTAATATTGTCCACAAAGCGCCGAAAATGAGCTAAACCCGCGAGTGTTACCTTGCAAGATACTTACCCGCCTTAGTCCCACGATGTAGTGAGGACTGCAATACAAAAACCCAATAGAAAGAGGAGCACGGAAGGGAATGCTTACATCACCATGTTAATCTTTATGTTTACACAGCATGTAAGTCATTAATGGCTGGGCTATTTTTTCCTTAAAACGAAACCTTTACTTTTTGGAGGGAGAAATATTTCCTGCATTTCACAATGACATTTATGGCCATATACTCAATCAGGCTCATTTACCCAGAGCCGCTATTGCTCTGGGTAAATGCTGCTTTCATGATTCAATATCGTGATTACGAATGGGGGTAAGGGGATTTACCCACTGCGGGATTTTAGCTGGCAATAAAATCCAGTGCTAAAACTAGCACAAACGTGATATTGAATCGCGAGCATCGGATGCACAGTTGATTTTTGCGTAACACGCGCATCCGACACTAATATGGAGTTAAAGTTGCGCTAACCATTAGGGAACCGGTTAGCGTGACTTTAACTCCATATATTTGCCCAGCAAGTCTGGGTAAATTGGCCCCATAATGTATAGATATTGCACAAACAATATAGATGATTTGTACATTAATCTATAATCATAACTTATTTTCTCTTTATTTGAAGAAGGCTCTGTTATTTGGAATGCTTATCTAGAAGGGTTCATCTTTAATGGATGTTTTTTTATTGTTTAGCTTGTGCAATATACCGTATATTGCATATTAGTGTAGTTTTAGTCAATGAAATTTCGACTTGCAACTAACAATGCAGTAATCACTTTGCTAGATTTACTGCATTGTGGACATGGACAGGTAAGGAGCACAAACTTACACTTACATCTGTACCATGTAGTTTCTAAAATACAGAGCAAACAAAGCTCAAAGCCAAAAGAATTAGGCAAAACTTAATTTAACATATGTGTTAATCGACAGTGAAGATACATGAAGATACATGCTACTAAAGTGAAGAATGGGTTGAACTTTTACAGGTCATGTTAGAACATGTATTAAAAGAGCATGTCCACCCCCAAAACTACATTTTAACCCACTACTGGCCCCACTGTGTAGTGTTGTAAAATCCTTACCTTACATCCCTTCTCCAAATGGCTGCCCTGCAATGGCTATTCAAAGTCCCAAAAAACATAGAGCAGGAGCCTGTCTGTATCCCAAATAGTGTCTGCCTCCTGTCTCTCCTCCGGGAGAAAAATGACATGCGCAGTGCAGCCCTCCTCCCTCTCCATCCCTCTCCCTCCGGTTTTCCTCTCCCTCCCACTAGCTCCAAACCCCTTTTCTGTAGTGTAGGGCTCCCTCACCCACCCCAACCGCCATAGTTATTTGCAGAAAAATACTTACACTGCCTGTTTCCCCCGGTGTTCTGTACATGCAAGCAGAGGGCTGTGTCAGATCGCCTGGGGAAAAAGCAGTGTAAGTATAGATCGGCTAAGTTTTTCTGCAAATAACTATGGTGGTTGGGAGTGGGTGAAGGAGCCCTACACTACAGAAACATTTGTAAAAAGGGGTGGACATGCCCTTTAATTGCATCTGACAGATTTGAGATCTTTTGTTTAATTTGTTATTCTCTATATATAGTTAGTGAAAAATCAAAGTTAAAAAGACATGTGCAGCTGCCCCAAAACCTGTAGCAAACTGTATAGGCAAAAAAGCAACATCTGTTTGGTATGTTCCAAATCAAGTTCTTAAAGGAGAACTATAGTGTGTATACCTCCTTTCCCCAGTAATTTCCAGTATAATTATACTACATTAGAAAAGGATACAGCACTACAGTTTCTATCCATCTATCTGTTTGTAGACCATAACTGTAACAGCAGGTTTCCTCGTAGAAAACCCCCAACCCCTCCCACACAACTCCTGGCACCCTGTGTCCCTAGACACCCCTGCAATCATGTAGGCTGCTACCTGTACATTGATATTGCAGACAATTGTTTATTTAAGAGGTTTTTGTTCTGATAAATTTTTGCCTGACTTAGTACAGCAGTAACCAAATGAAGCAATTTAGAACCACTAATGCTGTATGATATAAATCCTCATAGGGAACCGCACGATCGGTCACGCAAACCGATCAGTCATTTCTTGCAGCCGAATGCTTGGTCGGGACAGAAACTCTGCTGGTGTGTACTCAGCCTTAGAATATTTAGACCAACTGGGTTCTACGAGAGGGTGTACTGTAAAGATGGGATAATGTTGAAGATACGAATTTTTACCAAATGGCCTAGGGATCTTTTCAATCAGAACCCCTCTATTTTACTCTTTCTATTAGGTACGATGTTTCTAGTCATAATTATTGTCAGGCTCTGATTTTTAAAGCGAACATGAAAACCTGCTTATTTCAATAAATTAACTTGGTAACAATGTTCCTCAAAAAAAACTGTAGTGTTTCTGTGTTTGCACTGGGATTAAGGTAAAAACAGGATATTCCAACAATGAATAATGATTCTGTCCAGGTTCATGAACTTGGATGTGAAATAGCACATAAAACACCACCTTCCCCTGGAAGTAAATAAAATAAACCAATCTTCTAATTTAGTTCAGCTATGTGGTTCTACCTGTTTGTCCAAAAACTATTAGAAAACCACATTGCCTTGTTATTGCATCTGTCTTTAGCTGTCATTTTTGGCTTCTTTGCTAAGCTCATAAATCCACATTGTGGCTATTTGTTTTCTACTTGTGTTTGCTTTGAAAAAAATCTTTAAGGTAGAGAGTGTTATATAAACCTGCTCAGTGACTGGCATATGATAAGGTTCATCTAAATAGAAACCCATCTGTTATCACATGCCGAGAATAAACATGTATTCACAGGATCGGGATCTGAAGGGGAAATTCTTTACCAAGTTTGCTTGATTTTTTTGAACAACAGAAAAAAAATATTTAGAGAATTTTCTTTGTTGATTTTTTGATTAATATTTTAATAATTAGAATGAATGTATTTATAATTTATAAAAAAGCTAAAAAAAAATTTGATTTCTTTTTTTTTTAAATTATGTTTGGAATTAAAAAATGTTAAATTATTTGCTAATGATTGTTTAATGTGTCTGGTGTGCATTGTGTTATAATATACATATCATCAAGAACATACATGTATGTATATACCAGATAGTGTACCCAGAATTACAAGTGAACTGTCCCTTCAAATATGCCTAATTGTATTAAATACCTTTCCATCATTAACTGAAATACAAATTTATTCTCTGATCGAGGTACTATTTACCTTATAGAAAATGAAGTAACTATTGAACATATGGTTAAAGGAGGACACTGATTGGCTATTGGATGGGTCAAACATGCTCAGATCCCTACTGAGCAACTGAATCAACTCAGGCAACCCAGGGCAGGACTATAACGGTCTCTATTTGCGGTCCTGCAAACAGGAAGTCAGTATTTCAGAAGCATTTATGTATACACTGATAAATTGCTGAATGGGGGTTAAGGTCATTGGTATGGAAAAATATTCCTCTGTTTTTTTTAAAGTATATGTATTTGCACTGAACTTCCCCTTTAAATAAAAATTATTTCTCTTCTAAATGATTAATTTCCACAAAAAAAATTTGCTGTGTTATTGAACATTGAGGGGAGTAAATCCTCTATATAGATCTGGATATCGTATGTGTTTGCTTCATTCTTGTGAGACGTCAGTACACAAGAATGAGAGCAGATAACATTGGGCCATGATACTTTACAATGTTGTCTATGCTGCTGTCAATCACAGGGCAGACTGGATACATTTTTAAAACAAAAATATGCTGCTTCTTACTCACAGCTCAATTAACAATGTAACAATATATGTACCAATCTATGTAACAGTCTATGGGCCATATTTATAAAGCAATAAAGCAATTTAGCAATACCTTGCTTTATCTGTAATGTACGACAGTGGCAACAGCCGTTACTAGCCATCTTGGTGCCCTAGCGTGATCAGATCGCAATCCTATCATGCCTTATGTGCATCATTGTGCATGTGCGCTATAGCTGTACAGAACACGCAAGCGGTCGGGACCTGTCAGTGCTGCTGCAGAGGATCGCATAACAGGCAAGTTTGCTCTAAGTTCGTCCCTGGCTGCACTTGCATTGATTGAAGAATGGTAGGTAAGGTATAGCTCTTTATCCTCCCGGTCTTCAATCAATGCATTAAAGTAATAGTTCACTTTGGTAGTAAACTATTCATTTAAGTCAATATGCTCTATCTGATTTAATGTTGTTTGGAGGCTTTAAAGGATCATTTGAGTAAAAAAAACCTTTAACTGCTGCACACTGAATTCACCAGAACATTTTCTTGGTTGCATAACTATCGCCAAATTTATTTTCCAGTACACCTTGAGCCATTCAAGCCTTATGTGCATGTGCTCTTTCTGCCCAAGCCTACTGACCTCATTCAAATGCTCCCTTGTGTAATTTCTTTACATGATTGACGAGAAACCTCTAGTGTAACAAGGACTAGTAAGTAACTGTAACAAGGACTAGTAAGTAGGACTAGGAATGTGTGACTTAAGAGTCAGCAGCAAAACCAGTGTGTGTGGCTATAGGTCTGGAATGCTGGGAAATAAGCAACATCACCCATATGTTAATACAGCAAAATGAGAGGTGATACAAAGATTAATGTTTTTCTAGATCAGTTTGAACATCATTTATTATTAACTGTACCTATTCATTTCAAAATTAATTTTAGAAACTCCTCCAGCCCTCTTGTTAATCAATCCATGGATATGCCGTTACCTTATTTACTGGAGGATAGTTCCACATTTTACTATTATCACTGTAAAATAAAACTTTTTGAGCTTGAACCCAAAACTTGTTTTTTTGTAATCTTAAGGGATGACCGCATGTCCTCTAAGAAGATCCATTGGTGAACAATGCACCAAACAGTACAGTACACTGCAAAGTTTATCTGAGGCCTTACCAGTGGTTTGTTAAAAGGTAGAACAATATTTTTCTCCCTTGAATCTGTAGATGTTATTTCTGATTGAGCGGTATCATTAACTTGCGATAATTTATCTCTGTTGTTATGGTTGCATTGTAAATTACAGATGGAAAATACAGCGGAATGACACAGATAATGCATGGTATATTACTATTGTATGGGGATGGCCTAATGGCTGCCATGGTGTATGGTGTTTAAATAACCCTGTGGTCATAAATTAGCAATAAAGAATTGGTATATATGTTTGCATTGTTATTTTAAAAACCATGGTCTAAAATTATGCCCACAATGTCTTACATTTCAAAGTAGCTAGAGATACAGTAACTTACATTCTAAGCCAGCCTGAAGAAAATCACAGATTATTAAAACAGGGGGAATTCTAGAACCACAACATTAAAGGAAGTTATCCCTAAATTTCTAGTATGCTGAAGAAGTTGACTTGCTTCTAGCATCAGATAAGCCTTGAATTCTTAATACTTCCTTTTAAGTAGCCATGCTGTTAATGATAACATCAATTAAAGCTGCCCCCTGAATCGGATATTGTGAGCAAAATATATCACAACGTTTTTCTTGACCAACAAACGAGAACCTGGACAGAATCAAGAAAAAACATAGCAAGAGAACACAATCGGCCTGCTGTGGACAGGTTACTATAGCTTCAGGAAGCCAATTGACTCACAGCTGATGCCTATGGGAAAAGGAGCAGCTAAGAATCCATGTATTAGAATTGTATCATAATATATATTCTTCTGGTACAACATCAAAAAAAGTAGGTGTAAATATTTACCCTACAACATTTTGAGGTAGAACGATGACTCTCTGCCCTGTCACACTCTGAGAAACCCTATAATAGAGGTTAGACCAGTAAATTATATGGTATATATTACCTGGAACAGACCATCTACTATAAATATAAAATTAATTGAGCAATATATGGGACTGGCAATTAGATCAAGTTCCTTATGAGACTAACTTATATTAGCCTCTTACTGTTTGTGGAGCTCAACAAAAAAAATCTGTGAAACCAGTTTTGTTGTGGAAAGGTTTCCATGGAGACATATACACAAAACTGTGGTTTATTTACTCTGGAATGTATATTTTTTTTTATTGTTTAGGTATGGCTTATTAACCTATCTTTTTCATCCTATTAGATTATATCTATCAGATTGCTTCTAACTATATGGTCAAACCAAACACAAAATTTAAGTTATTTCAAAACATCTTAAAACAATATTCTCTTTGTTTTTATTGGCTGTGTGTGCAGATATACATAATCTGTGCAGACATAAAATCAAATTTTGTACACTACATTCTACATTACTCAGATTTTTGCATGCTCACTGTTTTAACCTGAGTTTGCTACATTCATGAGCACACAACCATATATACTCGAGTATAAGCCGAGAAATTTTACCTTTGAAATCATCCTGAAAGTCTCCCCTCGGCTTTTACTTAGGTCGGGGTTGATATGGATGCTTGAAGGAGCAGCTGGGCAAAATTACAAAAGCTGTACCCTGTAACACACAGAATCCTCTTAATTTTGATGGTTTAAGGCAATTGTTGTCCTGCTCACTCAGATCAACCCAGTCTGCAAAGGAAAGGGGAAAAATAGTAACAGGATTCAACAAACCGGCTGCACAGAAAGGTATGCAGAGCACATCTGTGTATGGGGTTGTGAATGAGACTTTCTATGGGTCTGTGTATGGGACTTTCTATGGGGTTGTGTGTGAAACTTTCTATGGGGCTGTGTATAAGACTTTCTATGGGGCTCTGTATTGGACTTTCTATGGGACTGTGTATGGGACTTTCTATGAGGCTGTGTATGGGACTTTCTATGGGGCTGTGTATTGGACTTTCTATGGGGCTGTGTACTGGACTTTCTATGGAGCTGTGAATTGGACTTTCTATGAGGCTGTGTATTGGACTTTTTATGGGGTTGTGTATGGGACTTTCTATGGGGCTGTTTATGGGACTTTCTATGGGACTGTGTACTGGACTTTCTATGGGGCTGTGTATTGGGACTTTCTATGGGGCTGTGTATTGGGACTTTCTATGAGGCTGTGTATTGGACTTTCTATGGGGCTGTGTATGTGACTTTCTATGGGGCTGTGTATGGGACTTTCTATGGGACTGTGTACTGGACTTTCTATGGGGCTGTGTATGGGACTTTATATGGGACTGTGTTTTGGACTTTCAATTAGGCTGTGTATGGGACTTTCTATAGGGCTGTGTATGGGACTGTGTATTGGACTTTTTATGGGGCTGTGTATTGGACTTTCTATGGGGCTGTGTATGGGACTTTCCATGGGACTGTGTATTGGACTTTCTATAGGGCTGTGTATGGGACTTTCTATGGGGCTGTGTATTGGACTTTCTATGGGGCTGTGTATGGGACTTTGTATGGGACTGTGTATTGGACTTTCTATGGGGCTGTGTATGGGACTTTATATGGGACTGTGTATTGGACTTTCTATGGGGCTGTGTATTAGACTTTCTATGGGGCTGTGTATGGGACTTTTTTATGGGACTGTGTACTGGAATTTCTATGGGGTTGTGTATGGGGCTTTCTATGGGACTGTGTATGGGACCTTCTATGGGGCTGTGTATAGGACTTTCTGTGGGGCTGTATATGGCACTGTGTATGGGACTTTCTATGGGGCTGTTTATAGGACTTTCTATGGGGCTGTGTATGGGACTGTGTATGAGGCTTTCTATGGGACTGTGAATGGGACTTTCTTTGGGGCTGTGTATTGGACTTTCTATGGGGCTTTCTATAGGACTATGGCGCTCTGAAAACCTTGCATTCGGGGGCCCAAAACTGATATGGAGATCACTGGTATTCCCAACAGATTTGACATTTTAGGTGAAGATGTTGAGAACGAGGGCTTGGAAGTAGTATGTATGGAGCGGGCCATTCCCTTGAGCACCCAGGTGACGGCCACCTCTAATACAAAGGAGGGAGAGCTGGGGGCTAGGAAGGATAGGCAGGTGATAGTGGTAGGGGACTCCATTATTAGAAAGGTAGATAGGGTAATCTGCCACCAAGACCCTACATGCCGAACAGAATATTGCCTGCCTGGTGCTAGGGTTCAACATGTGGTGGATCATGTAAACAGATTATTGGGTGGGGCTAGGAGTTACTCAGTGTAAGGAAGTGTACTTACGTTACCCAGCGCTCCGGTCCGTCCAACATGGTAGCGCCCAGGGTCTCGCCGTGCCAACGTCAACACACCATCACGGAAGAGCACCCACTTTTGCGATGATTTAAAAAGGGCTGGAAACTGCCTCCCAATGCCCAAAAATAGCATTGCTTGCCTATTGAGCAGTGCTGGGTTCCCTGCAACAGTTAGTATCCTAGTTTTGCATTGGATTTCTGTTTACTTCCTTGTTTTGCATTGGATTACTGTCTGCCTCCTAAGTTTTCCATTGGATTCCTGATTTGCCTTTCCTGCTTCCCTGTTGACCTTACCTATGAACTTTGTGCCTGGATTCCTCTAGTATTATTGGACTTTATTCCTCACTCCATATTTGTGAGTCTGTTCCTGTTGCTCCCTGTTCCTGTGGTGATGACATCCTTGTTGGTCCTGTCTTCTCCTGTCTTCATACAGGTAAACGTCCCTAGACCTGGGAAAGATCCTTCAAGGATGGATGCGTATGAAGCCCAGCAGAATTGTATTGGATGGGCATTGGATACACTACTTGCCAGAGTTTGCCAGAGTCTGGTACCTCCCACAGCCAGTGCTTCTCCAGTTGTACAACCTCCCCCTCAAAATATGGAGGGCCACAAGGAACCACAAATTCCTCCTCCTCGTTACAACGGAGACCCTCAAGCCTGCAGAGGTTTTGTCAACCAATGCACAAGCAAAAGATGGACTAGGGTGCACAGTATAATCAGGAAATTCCTTTAATTTCTGCATTCTGCATTCTGTGATGCAGAAATAAAAGGAATTTCCTGATTATAGTGTGTACCCTAGTGCAACTTTTGCTTGTGCTATAGGTGGTTCCTGGTAGGGGACCGACTAGGGTAGCACCTTCTATTATTTTTGGCTAATAGCCACTGAGTGTGCCTGGACCCTACATTGTGAAGGACTGTATTGTTTTATCAACCAATGTCAGATCCAGTTTGGACTTCAACCTTCCCTCTTTGTGTCGGATGGGATACCATAAGGTGGGATACATAATCTCTTTACTGGAAGGTAAACCTTTGGAGTGGGCCTCCCCACTATGGGAAAATAATTCTCCTCTAGTGAATAATTCTGCTGAGTTCCTTTCTTCCTTCAAAACTATCTTTGATGCTCCTGGTCATGCTATGACAGTCTCCTCCCACCTCCTACAGTTGAAACAGGGTGTTCATAATGAAAGTCAATATGCCATTGAATTCCATACCCTGGCCGCAGAGGTTACATGGAATAATGAGGCTCTTGTACTTGTAGCCGCCTATTGGCAGGGCCTTTCTGATAAACTAAAGGATGACCTGGTTTCTAGAGATTTACCTAACAACCTAGATGAACTTATCTCCCTCATTATCAAGATTGATACTCGCCTTAGAGAATGCCTTGAACTATTGGCATTCCTTGACTCTGGGGCAGCTGGCAATTTTATGGACACTACCTTTGCTAAAGGATTGGATATCCCCCTCCTGCCACTGTCCAATCTTCTCCTTGGGTTTTCCATTGATGACAGACCTACTTCTTTTGATGTTATTTCTCTGACCACAAGTCTAATGTCTTTGAGAGTTGGCCCTTTCCATAAGGGAAATACAGTGGTTGGCAAAATTATTCTCCCCCCTTAAAGTTTTCCATATTTTGTCACATTACTGCCACAAACATGAATCAATTTTATTGGAATTCCGGGTGAAAGACCAATACAAAGTGGTGTACACGTGAGAAGTGGAATGAAAATCATACATGATTTCAAACATTTTTAACAAATCAATAACTGCAAAGTGGGGTGTGCGTAATTATTCAGCCCCCTTTGGTCTGAGTGCAGTCAGTTGCCCATAGACATTGCCAGATGAGTGGTAATGACTAAATAGAGTGCACCTGTGTGTAATCTAATGTCAGTACAAATACAGCTGCTCTGTGATGGCTTCAGAGGTTGTCTAAGAGAATCTTGGGAGCAACAACACCATGAAGTCCAAAGAACACACCAGACAGGTCAGGGATAAAGTTATTGAGAAATTTAAAGCAGGCTTAGGCTTCAAAAAGATTTCCAAAGCCTTGAACATCCCACGGAGCACTGTTCAAGCGATCATTCAGAAATGGAGGAGTATGGCACAACTGTAGATCTACCAAGACAAGGCGTCCACCTAAACTCACAGGCCGAACAAGGAGAGCGCTGATCAGAAATGCAGTCAAGAGGCCCATGGTGACTCTGGGAGAGATGCAGAGATCTACAGCTCAGGTGGGAGAATCTGTCCATAGGACAACTATTAGTCGTGCACTGCACAAAGTTGCTCTTTATGGAAGAGTGGCAAGAAGAAAGCCATTGTTAACAGAAAAGCATAAGAAGTCCCTTTGCAGTTTGCCATAAGCCATGTGGGGGACACAGCAAACATGTGGAAGAAGGTGCTCTGGTCAGATGAGACCAAAATGGAACTTTTTGGCCAAAATGCAAAAAGCTATGTGTTGCAAAAAACGAACATTGCACATCACTCAGAACACACCATCCCCACTTTCAAATATGGTGGTGGCAGCATCATACTCTGGGGGTGCTTCTCTTCAGCAGGAACAGGGAAGCTGGTCAGAGTTGATGGGAAGATGGATGGAGCCAAATACAGGGCAATCTTGGAAGAAAATCTCTTGGAGTCAGCAAAAGACTTGAGAATGGGGTGGAGGTTCACCTTCCAGCCGGACAACGACCCTAAAAATAAAGCCAGGCAACAACGGAATGGTTTAAAACACAATGTATCCATGTGTTAGAATGGCCCAGTCAAAGTCCATATCTAAATCCAATCGGGAATCTGTGGCAAGATCTGAAATTGCTGTTCATAAACGCTGTCCATCTAATCTGACTGAGCTGGAGCTGTTTTGCAAAGAAGAATGGGCAAGGATTTCAGTCTCTAGATATTCAATGCTGGTAGAGACATACCCTAAAAGACTGGAAGCTGTAATTGCAGCAAAAGGTGGTTCTACAAAGTAGTGACTCAGGGGGCTGAATAATTACGCACACCCCACTTTGTAGTTATTGATTTGTTAAAAATGTTTGGAATCATGTATGATTTTCGTTCCACTTCTCACTAGAGATAGCCAAAATATATAAAGTTCGGTCCGTTTTCGAACTTTCAAACTTCAGAGAATTTGGACCCATTCAAGTCTATGGGGGAGTGATAGTTTGAAAAGTCCGAGTGATTTACAGCTAAACTAACAGTGGTAACTTACTGTAAATAGCTGTGGCACCTGGGGAATGGTCTGGGGAATATGTTACTGTCACCAAAACTTGTTAAAACACTTCCTGAAGTCAGGCAGGCAATTGACGATACATTCAAGGATTATCGAACGAACGTAGATCCTTCCTGTTAGTAAACGGTCCTTCCTAGGCTTAGCGAATGTTACATTCGAGGGTTGGATAGTGTACTGGTTAAAGCCACCGCCTTTGACATGGGAGACCAGGGATCGAATCCTGGCTAGGGGCAGCTATACAAATGTTTGGATTATTATAATAACCATATAATAACCTAGTAATATAATACCCTATATTATAACCATATAATAACCATTAATATAATAACCATATAAAAGCCTAGTAATATAATAACCATATAATATGCTAACCATATAATAACCTAGTAATATAATAACCATATAATACCCTAGTAATATAATAATATTATATGGTTATTATATTACTAGCTTATCAAATGGTTATTATATTGCTAGGTTATTATATTACTAGGGTATTATAATAATCCAGATAACCAAAAAACCCTTTAAAAAAGGAAAAACAACCCGAACAAAGTTAGAAGAAAAAAAGGGGGGTACAGTTTTATTCATAGACTTTTAAGTACAATATGATACCAACTATATAAACCTTCTGTTACAATCATTCTTAAGTTGGCTGGCCAGCCACAACCCACACAATAATTCAATGCACAATACAATCTAAAAAAAAATTGTTATATAAAAGACTCAAATTTTAAAATCCTATGCCCAGGTCCAGATTTAGATTTATTGGCTTTGGGTTCATCCCAAAGCCACCCCCGAACCCCCAGCCTTCTGAGATCCTTATGCCTATTCCTTCTCACCCATGGACTCACCTTGCTATGGATTTTATTGGTGAACTTCCCCCGTCTAGAGGAAATACTGTCATTTGGGTTGTGATAGATCGTTTTAGCAAAATGGCACACTTTATCCCTCTTCCTAAGTTCCCTTCAGCACCTGAACTTGCCCAACTCTTCATCTCCCACATTTTTCATCTCCATGGTCTACCTGGCAGAGGAACTCAATTTGTTGCAACAGCATATCACATTGGAGTCCTACCTGTCAGTCCAAGTGTATCTCTTCTGCCTCCTCCTTTCCTGTTTGTTCTATGAATTTAGAATCTTTGCCAATTCAGTACCAAGATTTTGCAGATGTCTTCTGTAAAAAGTCAGCAGAGACTCTCCCACCTCATCACCAATATGATTGCCCTATGGAGCTGATCCCAGGTGCCATTCCACAACATGGTCGTATCTTTCCTCTTTCTCCTTCAGAAACTAAGTCTATGAAAGAATACATCCAGGATCCTCTACTTCCTCCCACTGGTGCTGGATTATTTTTTTGGAAGAAGAAGGATGGGGGCCTTCGCCCTTGCATCAATTACAGAGGTCTCAATAAGATAACCATCAAAAACAGTTATTCTCTTCCTCTGATTGCGGAACTATTTGACCAATTGAAAAATGCTTCGCATTTGTCAGGGGGATGAGTGGAAAACAGCTTTCAATACTCGTGATGGGCACTACGAGTACTTTGTCATGCCCTTTGGTCTCTGTAATGCACCAGCTGTATTTCAAGAATTAGTAAATGACCTGTTTAGAGATCTCTTGGGTCGTTGTGTGGCAGTATATTTAAACAATATATTAATCTTCTCTGAAGACTTATCATCCCATAGTAGCCAAGTAAAAGAAGTTCTCTCTCATCTTCCACAAAATTCCTTGTATGCCAAGCTTGAAAAGTGACTTTTTGAGGTTCCCAAAATCCCGTTTCTTGGTTACATCATTTCTCAAGGAGGTTTTGAGATGGACCCAATCAAGATTTCTGCCATCAAAGATTGGCCCATACCTACCAACACCAAAGCTATTCAAAGATTTATTGGCTTTGCCAACTATTACAGGCAATTCATTAGGGGATTCTCCTATCGTATCTCTCCTATTCTTGCCTTAATCAAAAAAGGGGAGAAACCTAACTCCTTGGACGCTTTTAACTCTCTAAAAGAATCATTTTCCTCAGCCCATGTACTCAAACATGCCAATCCTCTTCTTCCGTTTTTTCCAATATTGGAGCCGGGGCAATTCTATATCAGCTATAAAAAATTGATGGCAAACTTCATGCCTGTGCATAATTCTCCAAAAAATTCTCAGCCTCAGAACAAAATTACGATGTCGGAAACTGTGTGCTACTAGCTATCAAACTGGCCCTTGAAGAATGGAGAGATTTGTTGGAAGGTTCCCTACTATATACTACTATACTATATACACGGATCAAAAAAATCATTCAAATACTAAAAAGTCTGAATCCCCGTTGGGCATTCTTCTTTTCTCGTTTCAACTTCATTATTACTTACTGCCCTGGTACCAGAAACAAGAAATCTGATGTCCTTTCCAGAAGTTTCCTTACCTCAGAAACCTCTTTTGACCAGGATGAACCCATCATCCCCTCTTCCAATATAATTGCCTTATCTACTCCTCTTACCCCTCAGTTTCTGGCCTGTCAGCCCTCTGCACCTTCCAATACTCCTATTGGTATGTTATATATTCCACCCGAACACAGATTAACTAAACTTTACAACTCCTTAATCGTGTGGTTTGGTGGCCATCCATACAAAAGGACGTAAAAAACTTTGTATCAGCCTGCATAGTCTGTGCAACTTCTAAGTCCGATCACCCCCGAACCCCCGGCCTTCTGAGATCCTTATGCCTATTCCTTCTCACCCATGGACTCACCTTGCTATGGATTTTATTGGTGAACTTCCCCCGTCTAGAGGAAATACTGTCATTTGGGTTGTGATAGATTGTTTTAGCAAAATGGCACACTTTATCCCTCTTCCTAAGTTCCCGTCAGCACCTGAACTTGTCCAACTCTTCATATCCCACATTTTTCATCTCCATGGTCTACCTGGCAGAGGAACTCAATTTGTTGCAAAGTTTTGGAGAGCACAATGCAAAATTCTAGGGATCTCTCTACAAAGCTCTTCTGCCTACCACCCCCAATCCAATGGAGCAGCAGAACGACTAAATCAGGCACTTGAACAATTCCTTCGGTGTCGCGTTTCCATTAGCCAAGATGACTGGTCGGACCTTTTGCTCATAATAATGCCACCCATTCCTCTACTGGTAGATCACCCTTCCTGACTGTGTATGGACAACATCCCTTAGCCTTCCCACAAGGTTTTCTTCTTACTGATGTTCCAACAGCAAATGACCATGCAGCACACATGTCTGCTACCAAAATTACATTTGGAAAAAACCTCCTTGATACAGAAGACCTACGCTGATAAGAAACCCAAACCTTCGCCTCCTTACTCAATTGGGGATAAAGTATGGCTCTCCACTAAAAACATTAACCTCAAACTCTCATCTGACAAATTTGGTCCTAAATTCATTGGTCCTTTCCCCATCATGGAAGTAATTAACTCTACTGCCTTTCGATTATCACTTCCTCCTGAGATGAAAATTCCTAATGTGTTCCATGTATCCTTATTAAAGCCTGTGACTTCTAAACATTTTTCTAATCCTCAGTCCCTTCCTATTCCAATTTTGGTCAATGGTCAACAAGAATATGAAGTGGAAATGATCCTCGATTCCAGGTTCTCCAGAGGGACTTTACAATATATTATTCAATGGAAAGGCTTTGGTCCTAAAGAGTGTTCATGGGTCAAACGCCTAGATGGTCATGCTCCTCATTTAGTTAAAAAATTTTACAAGAGCTTTCCACGGAAACCTGGTCATGATGGTCCTGAGGCCCCCCCCTGGGAAAAGAGGTACTGTAAGCAAGTGTACTTAGCTTACCCAGTGCTCCGTCTTACATGACGGTGCCCAGGGTCTCACTGCGCCGATGTCGCCGATGTCGGCGCGCCATGCACATGATGTCAGGAATACACGGTGGAGCATTCAATGATGATGGTGCAGCTGTTTTGGGGGAGAAGATGGCTAGGGGGTTGGAGGAGATTTTAAACTAGGTATGGGGGGAGGGTACGTTGGACAACACATGGGTAGATAGAGGAGTTAGGGATCAAGTGGCTAATAAGATAATAGAGAGAGGAGATGGGGAAGGGGGGAGCATAAATAAGAAGACACGCTCCTTGCAGAGAGTTTTTTCCTATTGGCCTCTTCGCGGACGGAGAGGTGGGGACGGAGCTTAGCGGAGCAGAGCTGTGTAAGTATATCAGCGCAAGTGCAAACCACCCAGGGGTGAGGACCTAGTGGCTTAGGTTCTCACCCTTGGTAGAAAGTGTGGATATGAGAAGTGGGGGGAGGAGGTAAGTATAATTGTCCTTCACGCGCATGTGGGTGTGTGTGTGTGCGAGGTACGTGCGCCGCAGGGTTTGCTAGTTCATTTTAACACAAGCAGTTCAGGGTTTTAAAGGACAACTATACACACCTTACCCACTGTCCGCTGATGTTTATTACCCAGGGTGAGGACATAAACCGCCAGGTCCTCACCACTGGGTTTACCTTCTATCTTCTGCAATACTTACTTAAATTTTCCTTCGTGGCTTTGTCATCTATAAAACAAACAAGAAAAGAGATGATCAATGCACATTCATGGGCACCATATATCATAATATCTGTGCTAGTGGAAACCGTAAAAACAAGGGAGGTTTTAGTTACAATTTTATGCATAAAAGTGAAAAGCCTTCCAACCACATCAAGGTAACCCTAGTATGGAAGGTCTTAACAAATTACCTTGGGTCATTTATCTGGGCTGACACTGCCTGTTTGGTTGCATTTTGTTTCCCTGACCTTGCATTGGATTAGTATTGAAGGTTATCACTTCCCCCCGCCTACTGGCTTTTAACAAGGAGGGAAGAGGCCTCTCATCCAATGCTTAGTATTCAAGGTGTAAGACCTCCAATTAAAGGGATGTGTTAAGGTGGGTTACTACCACATGGAAGCTTGGTCAATCTTCCTGCAGAGAAACTCTGCTACATTACATAAACAAAAAGGGGGCTGTGGGAGCACTCCTATGGCAACATTATTATAACATATAGTGGAAGTGGAAGTGCTACTGATCTGACCAAAACATTAGAACAAACAAGAAAATAGATGACCAATGAACATTCCTGGGCCCCATATACTATCATAATATCTGTGTGGATCCAGTAGAAAGGGTTGGAGGTGACAGTTGTCCTTTAAAAGAGATTGAACTTTTCTTCTGCCCTCCTCACTGCTGCACTGTGCTCAGCTATGTATAGTATAGTATAGTATTTGAGGTTGAATAAAGACATACGTCCATCCAGTCCAACCCATCTAGCAATATCCTCATTTCCTGCCTAACTGTTGATCCAGAGGAAGGCAAAAAACCCCACCAAATTTATGAAGGGGGAAAAAATTCCTTCCTGACTCCAAGTGGCAATCGGAAATTTCCCTGGATCAACTCTACTTTATGTATCAATACCAATAACTTGTAACATTCCTTGTTTGCAGAAACTCATCCAGCTTTTTTTTTTAAACTGACCAATGAACCTGCCATTACAACGTCCACTGGAAGACAGTTCCATAGCTTTACCGTTCTCACAGTGAAAAACCCTTTCCGAGCTTGAAGCCTAAACCTTTTTTCTTCAAGTCTTAAGGGATGTCCTCGTGTCCTTTGACATGTTCTATTGGTGAACAATGCCCCAGATAGTTTATTGTATGGCCCGTTAATGTATTTATACACAGTAATCATATCCCCACGCAAGCGCCTTTTCTCCAGCGTACATAATTGTAACTTTTCCAGTCTCTCTTCATATTCAAGCTCCCCCAATCCCCTTATTAATTTAGTTGCCCTTCTCTGAACCCTTTCCATTTCAAAGATGTCCTTTTTGTACACAGGATTCCAAAATTGCACTGCATATTCCAAATGAGGCCTTACCAATGCTTTGTAAAGAGGGAGAATTACATTTTCCTCCCTTGAATCCATACCTCGCTTTATACAAGACAATACCATGCTGGCTCTGGCTGTTGCCGCCTGGCACTGCTTGCTACCTTTAAGTTTGTTGTCCACCAAAACTCCAAGACCCCTTTCCAAATGACAGCAACAATAATTTTGAGCATGAATTTTTCTCCTTTAAAGGGCATGTCCACCTTTTTACATTGTAGAGGACCCTAGCCCACCCTCAACTGCTAGGTTTGTTTGTTAAAAAAAGGTGCAGAACTCTAGCATGTTCTACAATATGTTAAGAGCTTTTAGAGGTAGAGCAGCAGCAAAGAGAGCTCCAGACGGAGGGGGGAAAGGGCTCTCCTGCACATGCCACTGTCCTCTCAGAGGATAAGGAGGAGGCGGGATACTTTCACACAGGAAGACCCCTCCTAGTCTGCAGTTTTTTAGACTTTTCTTAACACTAAACAGTGGGGCCAGTAAGGGGTTAAATTTTAATTTTGAGGTGGACATGTCCTTTAAGTGCTGCACTGTGCTCGGGTATGCAACAATGTATCAGAACAGGATCTGAATGTTACAAGTCAATAACTTAGCTGTATGATCACAGCCTGTGTGTGAAGAGGCTGAAATCCTGGACATACAGGGTTTTTCCAAAATTTCCAGCAGCGCCCCAGAAACACAAGTCTGGTTGCATTTGCAACACTTGCGACCCCTATTCCTACACCACTGCCTGAGACTGGTTTACATTAGGAGCATAGATATTAGCGAGAGTATATAGAATTTCTGCTATTGTGCATTGTACAAAAAGAAATCTGGACGTTTCCAAGTTTGTACACACGTGCAATTGCTGATGCCTGATCAGCCGGCGGATCACTGAACGAGCGCCTGTTTCACCCGAGAAAGTGCCCATACACAGCACGAATATCGTCCGAAACGGCCGTTTGTACACATTGTGCATCGTGGGTCGGCATCCGCGGTCACGCGTGTTTACGAACCTTTAATCACTTAGAATCATAAGATGCAACTTAAAGTAACATTTATCCAAGTAAGATGGGGTGGAAATGAGTCTCTTAAAAGAGTAAGATATGGGGTTTTCATTGGTTGTAATGAATGAATGCCATTTTCATGTAACTAGTAATCACTGGTCCCTCCTGCAAAATTATGGTGGGGCCTTTCTCCCTGCTTATTCTACATTGGTTTTCTGGAAATATACTGTTTCTGTCATAAGGAAAATAAGAAGATGCCCCCCCCACCCCCTGTTGCAGGGTCTGCTCCCCTTGTATTTATGCCCTTGTCCATTTCCCCTTTTCCATAGGGATTAAAGCCCCTAACATTGTGGGAAGTGATTTTCATTTTTGGAGTATGAATATCTGTAAGCGTTCCCATCTGGGGGTTGCTTGTCCGTTGTCCCTCAACCCTACAATATAATGTCACCATTCAGTCCTTGTTAAAGGTTAGAGTGAAGCTACGGTAAAAATATAGTGAAAAGCCTTTGAAACAGATGAAGAATCCGGAATATATAACAGAAGTCTGGTAGAATAATCTTGTTAATCTATTCTATTACACTCCTCTCAGGGAATCCTATATTCCATGTATCAATATTTATATATATTTCTATATTGATGCTGTTTTAAAGGCAAAATGTCGTCATACCAAATATTTATTTGCACTGTTCGTTGCTAAAAATAAACTATGAACACTTGTTTCATGAAAGCACTTTAGTTTGCAGATTTGCACAGAACAGCACAGTATTGTAACTACAGTAGTATATACAGTAGTATAACTATTCCTTTATGTTCATACTGCTTTCCTTACTGTGCATGCTCTGCTTTATTCCTTTTTTGTGATAATATCCTACAACCATGTTAAATACGCATAAAAAACGGTTCTAATCCAATGCCATTCCACTTTCATACAACTTACATCAAATCCTAATAAGATTTGTGGTAAAGCCAAATAAGATTTATTTTGAACAAGTGCAAACCTGATGATAAACCTGGATGCTTTCCCAAGGACAGAACTACTTTTGTGTGCAATGCAATTAAAATGCTGCCACTTTTCTATTGCAATGTGTAACTGTCCTATCTACAAATGAATCATCTAAAAGAAGAAAAAACAAACAACGCTAGAAAGTGATTGATTGGCGTATAATAGGTGAATAGATGTAGTTCTTTATTATATTTCAGTTATTGTTTCATTGTATTTCAAGTTTGCTATCATTCTGAAATCTTGTGTATTGCAAAATACCAATGTACTTATATGTGCACGATAGAAGATTAACATAAATAGGTTGTATTTATGAAAGGTGTTAGATTAAGGGTTGTACAAAGAACATTGCAACAAAAAGCATGCATTGTCGAATGCAACAATGGAATGCTGGGAGTTGTAGTCTCTGGAGTGCCAATGATCGATATCCCTGTTCTAAATAATAAGGGATGCACATGACCAAATACATGACCATGCATGAATCCTTATATGTATGAGAATTCTCTTCCAAGAAAAAGTAATCAATGTAGGATTCCACATTGGACTTCCTTGCCATGGCTAGAAGGCTTTACATTGTTATGATTACACTAACGTTAGGCTGGGTGCACACAAAGGGGTGAAATTTCCGATTGCCAATTGGAGTCAGGAAGGAATTTTCTTCCCTTTCATATATTTGCTTTTTTTTTTTTGCCTTCCTCTGGATCAACAGTTAGGCAGGAAATGAGAATATTGCTAGATGGGTTGGACTGAATGAACTTATGTCTTTATTCAACCTCAGATACTATAACTACTATAACTAAAGATTAAAGAAAGCTAAATGCTCTATGATACGGTTATCATACAGTAATTACTAGATCAAACCTTTTTTGTTATATTATCAGGAAAATCAGTAGAGGGTCTACTAACACCACTTTGTGTTTGGACTGTAAGCAAATATAGATTTTTTTTTTATTGTACCATAAACTTGTGAAGGTTCTCATTCATCCAGGTCACTGATGGGCAAACTGCGGCTCTCCAGATGTTTGAAAACTACAATTCCCAGCATTCCTATGCTTCCCTCTGTAGTTGAGGAATGCTGGGAGTTGTAGTTTTCAAACATCTGGAGAGCCGCAGTTTGAGGATCACCGATCCAGGTCATGGTATATCTGTTATATTCAATTAGATCAACTGGACTTGAAGTTTAGTTCTTGAAGACGTTTCGCTAGTCATCTGACTGGCTTTCTCAATTCAGAATGACTTGTACAAGAATCTGTGTCTGTCCCTTTCTGCTTTAAACTGAACAGCCCACTGAGGCAGCAATTGGTACATCCGAAAGACCCAATACCGAAACACAAGAAAAGTGACATCATATACTCAGTGCAGTGAAGAATGCTCTGATTTGTATGTTGGGGGGACCAAACAGCAACTGCATCAACGTATAGGCGCAGCACAGAAGAGCCGATTCCTCAGGTCAGGACTCAGCCGTGTACCTGCATCTTAAGGATAAAGGACATACCTTTGAAGATTGTAATGTTAACATATTGGCAAAGGAATGTGACTGGTTCAAAAGAGGTGTCAGGAGGCCATTTATGTGAAAATAAAGAAACCAAGCCTAAATAGAGGTGGGGGGGTTCGACACCAACTGTCTGCCATGTACAATGCTGTTTTGACACATTACTCTGGGCGTTCCTATAACACCTCTTAGCCACTATCCAATCACGCCCTTAACACCTGGCTGTGATATGCTAATTGGGATTTTCCGGGGTACATAATTGCCACAGATTCTTGTACAAGTCATCCTGAATTGAGAAAGCCAGTTGGATGCCTAGCGAAACGTCTTCAAGAACTAAACTTCAAGTCCAGTTGATCTAATTGAATACAACAGATATTGTACCAAACACTATAGCTATCAATAATTGATTACAGTATAAGGGCTAAGCCACGCTGCTGCATTTTTTCTGCGTTTGTGTCTTTCAAATCACTGGAATCGCGGCAACGCACCGAAAACTCACGTTTTCGGGGGCGATGCGCTTGCGATTTGCGTTCCGCATTTTAAATCGCAATCACATGAAAAAACGCATGCGCAAGCGCAACAAAATACTTACTTTGATACCTTTTTAATTGCACCATTGACACAATGTGTACAATTTTAGAGGTATAACTCTCTCCGCTTACACACCACCTTCTCTCTATTATTAACATGAAATGCCACGCATTATGTGTAACTTTGCATGCAGTGGTGCATAGGAAACCAGGGCATGTTAACAGGGCTTTAAGAGATGCAATAAACTTACAACAAAGGCCTTAGAGGACATGCCCTCTGGCCCTAAAGCTCTGTAATACAGACTATCAATTTAAAAGATACAAGCACATCAAACATCAATTGGGTACCATTTTAATGATTTAAGACAACTGGCAATTGTCCTTATCATCACAAATTTATAAATGTACTTCTGTGTTAATGTTCTTACTGGATTAACAAATGACTAATCCAAGGGAAAAAACAGTCTAGTAAAAAGGAAAAAAAAAAACTTGTATACTTCAAAATGGGTAAAACTGACAAATTTTTCAACGAATTTCGTGGCCTAAGAACTTGTTTGTTACAACATAAAAGACTGACTGAATATTGGCACTTCAAATGTAAACTTTTCTCTTTTGCAACAATTAAACTATCATACCTGTATATGCTATGTATTGCTGCTATTAGGTTTAGCATTTTCTCTTGGGTATCATAATTCTGCACAAGTGACAAAATCCTTTTCAAGTCTGTATTACATGGGGAGGCTGCATGACAGTATGAGCTTGTAATTAGGTCACTATTCTTGCACCAGTAAAAGCTACTGTATGTTATAAGAACATTACCCTGGAATGAATATCCTCTCACGTCCTTAACATACCTTTTCTTATGGCACTGTGTCAATATGCAGTATCTCATTGCCTCCAGTAAACATACTTTATGTGTCCTTAAGTTGCTTATTTAGGAAGTTATATCTATTAATCAAATTCTTTGTGAAATGAATTGCATAGACTTGCATCAATTTTAGACTGAATTTTCCATCTGTTAAGGCCTGACCATAATAATTTGGTTTGCGTGAAATGTGGCTAATTCTCTGTGCTGTTGTCCTTCACACTCAACAAATATTGTTGTATGTTTGTTTTTGAAATGGAACGAATATTCAGCAATTAAATTTTTCCTATAAAACTGATTTTATGTAGGTAGTGAAGAAAAACATGATTCTTAAGGATCCAACGGTATCGTTCCTTTCTTGTTACTGCATGTAGCAGATTTCCGAGCGCTCCTGAGGGCATCAAATGTTCACAGGCCTCGGTATCGTTCGGAAATGCCCGAAAATGAACTTAGCCCGCAGTCAACTCTCTGTATGTACAGGGAGATGGCCAAGGCTGGAGCATATCGTCAGTCACGAGCATTTTCCCTATGCTTTACAAAGGGAGAATGCTCGGGACTGTAAGTAGCGCAATTGTTACAAAATGACAGACAGAATATTGCAGATTCTGTTTGTCATTTTTTAACAATCGTGCATGTGTGTACCCAGTTTAGCTATAATATGTTTGATAAAAAAATATCATAATTATTTATCAAATATCTTACAATTAAGAATAATTTTTTTCTCCATCTCCATCCAGCTACAATGAAGGTGGTATATTTCAGTATAACGGGGAGTTGCAGTTTCTTAATACCTCACTTTCTGAGTTGTGTTTACATCCTGTGATTATGCTATCAGAGGAATTTAGTTAGAACCTTAATCGAAAATATTGAACTATAATGGCATTATAACTATAATTTTCACGTTTGGGCATTAAAACATATTATCATTTTTGCACCACAATTAGCTTAAATATCAGATTGACTGCTTATTTGATGGACAGGAAAATGGGTCCTACCCACGGGTTACCCAATTTGCGTGTCGGGTTCGGGTAACCCTCATTGAGTTTGAATTGGTTGTGGGTCGGTTCAGGTAAAGAAAACTGGAGGTCAGGTAGACGAATTCCTGTCTTTCTATGAATAAGCCGTGGAGCCGCAGGTGGGCATGAAAAGGGGCGGGACGTGGGCCTTCTGGTGGCGTCCGGTAGTGGTGCTACTCCCCACAGCCCACTCACAGCATCCCTGGTATAGCACTTTACACTAAATCACACTATGGCAGATAAAGGGCAAATGTATCTAGATGCAAAAGCACTCAGCCTCTTACTGTGCTGGGTGGGTAAATATTGGATTATCAACAACTCTAATGTACTTAGAATCTTATACAGGATGCCATTGTGGATAGAAATACAGACAACTTGTGGCCTTGGTTTTACTAGCAGAGATCAGAGCCAGCAAAGTAGCAATCTCCCATAGAACAATAAAGAAAGTTAACAAGTAACAAACTTCTATCTGTACCTGCACCTATGCATGAGACCAGAGCAAGTGGCTGCATGGGAACAGATGACATGTGATTTCATTGGTCTTTGTAAATACTTCTGGCCATAATAATCTATGGGATGTGGATGATTCTAGTGATGAGTGATGATAAGAACAATCTACCACTTGATGAGGCTCAGCTAGAATTACAGCAGGTATGTGGACCACCACATGATTGACATTTAAAACTCCCAATCATTGTAAAATGGCAGAGTGCTGACAGGGAATGTTGGGAGTTGTAGTTTTTAAACCATCTGGAAAACTACTGGTTACCTATCCCTGTCACAGATCAACAAAAAAACAGTTGCAGATAAAGATTTAAAATGAGCTGATGCCCCTGGGTAGGTAGAAGTTGGGGAGAGTATAGGCCCATGGGTAGTTAGAAGTTGGGGAGAGTAGAGGCCCATGGGTAGGTAGTAGGGGACAGTAAAGGCCCATGGTTAGGTAGTTGTGGACAGTAGGGATATATTATATTACGTGTACATTGAACTATATACCAGGGATCTTCTACCTATGGGCCTACATTTGTTTGAAAAAAGTAACTCCCAGCATTCCACTACAGCACTTACAATATCAGAAGGCATCCAAGGAAAGCTGGGAGTTGTAGTTTTCAGACATTTGGATGCCTGCAAGTTGAGGACCCCTGCTATATATTTTAGTGCTATAAGTAGGTTTGTTTCTTTGAACATATTTGGATATGAATAAAACATTTATTTTAACTTTAAGACTTTTTTTTAACTTCCCTGTACAAATTTTAGAAAGAAAGACTAAAAGTGGGTTGGGTCGGGATTCGGGTCTGAAACTTGCTGGGACTGAAGCGGGTCGGGTCACGAGTATGAAGCAGATAGAAAAGCGGGTCTGGAAAATTAGAACCGCGCAGGACTCTACTTTATTGCTCATTTGTGTCTTAAAGTCACGTTAACCAATGTATCAAGCGTTAACGTGACTTTAAGACACTACTAACGGCACTTTCGCCGTTACGCAAAATTTGTGTCACGTAACTGATGCAACCAATTTACTGAGCCATTAACGGCACTTTAAGACATAATCTCTAACGCCAGTAGATAGCTGGTGTTAAGATTCGCAAAAGGCAAACTCCAGTCACAATGCACTGAGAGCCACTATCAAACAGTGCATTGCCTAAAAGGGGCAATAGAGAGCGATAGAAACTCTTGGTACATAGCCCCTTACATATCTTGCTTAGCATAGACAAACAATTTAGCATTGTTTTCACATGCTGCACACACAATAAATTGAGGCAAAAGACCTGCTGAAGCAAACAAATTTAGTGGAACTTTTTAGTTAGATTCCTCTATATATCTCTATAGACATCAACAAGGAGCCTTGTTGCATAAAATGTACTGTTATTTACACTGTGTATGTATGTATGTATGTGTTTATTTGTATAGCGCCACTTGGGGACGCATCTCAGTGCAGTATTAAAATACACAAGGGGGATAAATACATAGATAGTTCAGTACATAAATGTATAACTTATATAAATAGAAGTGCTAGGGCTTTGCCACAAGAGGTAATGAGGTCCCTGCCCCGTAGAGCTTACAATCTAGTTAGGTGGGTAACACACAGATACAATGGAATGGAGTGATATGTATGCAGTGCAAATAAAACAATCATATACTGTGCTGGTTACCAGATAGGTAGGATGTAAGGCTAGATTTAAACCTGCTAATTGAAGTTTCTTGACATAGAGAGAGGGGAATAGAGTCCAGAGAATGGGAGCTACGAGAGAGAAAGGTTTAAGGTGAGAGGAAGCAGTCAGAGTGGGGGGTCTGTACAGGAGCTTGTTCTGTGATGAGCGGAGGGTACGGGTAGGAACATATGGGGAGACTAGAGAGTAAATATAAGGAGGAGCAGCAGAGCGAAGGGATTTAAATGTTGGGAGAAGGATTTTGTATGTAATGCGCTGTTTAACGGGGAGCCATGTTGTTGTCAGGTACAGAGGAGATTTGGGATCTGGTTTATTAGAAAGCAAAACAATACAGCAGAGTTAAGTATAGACTGAAGGGGAGAGAGGTGGGAAGCAGAAAGACCAGAAAGTAGTAGGTTGCAATAGTCCAGGCGCGATTGGATGAGAGCATGCATAAGCATAGTGGTGGCCGGGAGAGAAAGGAACCTGCGGATTTTGGCTATATTGCGAAGGAAGAAGCGGCAGGTTTTTGCAATATAGTTAATGTGGTAAGAAAAGGAGAGAGAGGATAATTACCCTAGGCAGCGTGCAGATTGGATAGGGGAAATGGGGGTATTCTCAACAGAGATCGAGAAAGATGGGACAGGACCAGGTTTAGGTGGAAAAACGATCAGTTCAGTTTTAGAAAGATTTAATTTGAGGTAGCTTTGAGACATCCAGGAGGAGATGGCAATGAGGCAGTCAGAGACACATGATTGGATGTCAGGAGTTAGCGTTGGGGTGGACAAGTAGATTTGTGTATCGTCTGCATATAAATGATATTTGAAGCCAAAAGAGGTAATAGCATCTCCCAAGGAAATAGTGTAGAGGGAGAACAATAAGGGTCCAAGAACAGACCCCTGCGGGACCCCCACACCAAGAGGAACTGTAGAAGAGGTATTGCTAGCATAAGATACAGAGTTAGTTTTGTCAGAGAGATAGGATAGAAACCAGGATGCCACTTCAATCCGAATGCCCAAAGAGTGAAGTATACAGATAAGGAGGGAATGATCGACTGTGTTGAAAGCAGAGGAGAGGTCAAGGAGGATAAGAAAAGTGACCATTGGCCTTTGCAACCTGCAGAATATTCACAACATTACACAGAGCTGTCTCAGTGCAATGTGCAGGACGGAATCCAGATTGCAAAGGATACAATAGGTTATGAGCATTAAGTCACTACCTTCATGCTCATAACCTATTGCGAGACGGGAGAAGAATAATCGTTCTAGCAGTTTAGAGGCTATCGGTAAGAGAGAGACCAGGCGGTAGTTGGCTAAACAAGAGGGGTCCAGTGAGGGCTTTTTTAGTATGGGCTTAACATGGGCATGCTTAAAAACGGAAGGGAAAATTCCGGATGTAAGGCATGCATTGAATATGTGGGTGAGTATAGGGGTAAGCACATGATTACAGTGCTTCAGTAATACAGAGGGCATGGGATCAAGAGGACAGGTCGTGAGCGGACATGATAGAAGCAGGCGAGAGACTTCTGAATGGGTCACAGGAGCAAAAGATCCAAGAGTGGAGGTTTTAGTGTTTTTCACATGAAAACTAAACACTAAACTTGGTGGCTTTATAGTGGTGCATAGATTTCTGCCAGCTAGTAGTATATCCAGTGAAAATTTCCTTTTTTATCTTTTGAATATTAATTAAAGGGAATGTCCAGCCTAAAATTAACTTGCTTTTAAAATGCTTATTACCCCCCCCCCCCAAACGTCACTATTGCAAGGTTAATATCTTTCAAAGATCCCCCAGAACTTACTTACCTGACCCGGTCCCTTGCCGCTTCTACAGTTCCTGGTTGCGGCTGTCAGTTAAGGCGCGACGTGATGTCACGCCCAATCGCCTGACAGCCGCGACCAGGAAGTGAATCGGCTGTCAGTGCAGAAGTCCCTTGCTCCTGTTTTTGCTCACAACTATCTCAAAACAGGAGCAGGGGATGCCGCCTACATGGCGAGGGACCAAGTCAGGTAACAAAGTTCTAAAAAAAATGCATTTCAGAAGAAGATTGAATGTTCTGTCTAGAAACAATGCTTTGGGTTTCATTATACAGATCTGGCATTGTGCACCAGATTTGCTCTTTAGGAAGTTAGTTATACTTTGAGAATTAGTATGCTAAGCTTTATATAGATGAGTTTTTTTTTGTTTCCATACTAAAATATTAGTGTATCCCTGTACTGTGACATGCAAGGGAATAATATAGCATAAAACCTACAGAACCGACTGCTACAAATGTTAGACAAATGTTAGACAAAAAAACAGTATTAAAATTAGGACAAATGTTGAATAAAACTGAAATTCTAGTTTAACAATATCATTTTTAATTTATACAAAATGCTTCTAAACAGTGATTATTATTCTTGTTATTAGTTATCAGAGGGGGCTTATGTACCAAGAGGTGCAAAATTTTATCTGCAGCAACCATTCAGATGTTAGCTTTTTAATGGTCTACTACAGTTAGGTAACATCTGATTGGTTGCTGCAGGTTAATGGCACGGGCAAACTTTTGCACCTCCATAAGCACTCGTGGTAACCTGATTATCTACTTATTTACACAGTAAATACTTATTTACACAGGATGACTATACTAAAATGGTAGGCACTATGTGTTTGATTGCAAGTGGGTAGGGGGTGGGAGATTGTTTGGTTCTACATTCCAAATTTTCCAATTGCTCATTACCTTCATTATTACTGTTAAAGGCCATGTCCACTCCCAGAACACATATCGAAACTTATCTTTCCTACCCCTCCAAACCCCAAGATCATTATTTACCTTGTTACCTCCCCACGGCCTTTAAAGCCCTTGCTCCATCATACTTCTTGCTACTCCTGGCTTTCTTTGCAAGCTTGAAGAGCTCTCACAAGACTCACACACAGGCAGAGGAAGTGACAGGAGCGGAACTACCCAGGGAGCATCCCCGGCAAGCCAGGGGACCCCATCTTTTTACATTCCCTATTACTGAAACAGCCTCTATACAAAAAAATTACGGTAGATGAAGCAGAGGTCAGGAAAAGGGTTATAACACAGGGAAGTGAGTAACTACAACTATCTCGGGGTTTGGGTGTAGGGTAGTTAAGCATAGATTTGCATTCTAGGAGTAGACATTAGAGATGTTATGTGGGTTCGAATAGAACCTGGCTTCGAATTAAATCTGAGGGTTTTGAAGTCCCGACAAAACTTTTAAAATAAGTTTTGGTTATATTTACGGGTTCCCCAGACCATTACCCAGCTTTCTGTGTCATTTACAGTAACCTACTATTACTATTTGTCCCTCAAAATGGGCAGAAACTTAAAAAAAATTTCTCTCATAGACTTCTATGGGTTGGTTTTTTGAATTCAAAAATTAAATAAAACTCAACAGTTTCGAACATTTTTAGTAGAAATACCTATAACAATCCTGGGAAGCAATACAGTCATAATCCCAGACATTTACAGCCATATTTATCAATAGGGCAAAAATCCTGTCTTAAAGACGTGCTAACCTATTTGACTTTAAGATAGGGTTTACACCGGCTGCCGCAGTTTCAGGAAGCAAACCGCACAGCCACTGCTAAGCTTTTTCATATAGCTTTTGCGGATTAAAAGTTTAATCCCAGCTATATAGCTAGATCCCATTTATCAAGAGCCGTGAACGCTGTATTAAATCAGCAAACCCATCGCTGTACGTTTAGAATTTTGTATTAGTCATAAGGTTATAAGATCAACTTCTGTTTGGGTGATACTGTTTTTTGCAGGGTTGGGTTGTTTACAGATTGAATGTTTTCATTCAATTAATTCATTCTCAGACTTGCTTCATGTATTATAATATATGTCCTCTGATATGGCAACCCTAATATCCTGGGTGATAGGTACCAGTAGCTGTGGTAAACCAAGCATTTTATATTTTAGGATCAGGGTTTCATTAAAATATTGAGGGTTTGTTAATGACCAAAATGAAACTTTTTTGGAACATGCACATGAACAAACCAGTAAGCTAATCACCTGATCCATTTGTGCTGAATGCCACTTGGGCTGTGTTCACACTACATCCAGATTGAACCGCAAATGTGAAAGCTTTACCATATCTTTGCACCATAGCCCCCTTGGCTCCCCCCCCCCCTGCAGTTGCTCCCCCTGCTCCCCTGGTAGTTACGCCCCTCAGTGGTTGCCTGTTTAAGTACTTCCTGTTTTTCAACATAAAGGGTCACTATACTCACTAAAACAACCTCTGGATGTACAAGAACTATATGTATTAATACCAGTAATTTTCCAAATTTTTTATTTGTAGAAAGTTATCCAGTCCTCTATTAATGCTATTTTATGAAATTGCCATTACCAACTCTGCTGGAAGAGCCACAGATCCACATTTTCATTGTTCTCCCTGTAAGGAACCCTTTCTTAACCTGAAGATGAAATCTAATAGTGATCAATGCAGAGAGTTTAATAATATATATATTAATATATTTGAACATACTGATCATATCCCCCGTGGAATCACCCTAATCTGCCTGCATAGTCAAGCCCCATACATTCCCCTTATTAATTTAGTTACCCTTCTCTGAACTCTTTCCATTTCCAAGATATGCCTTTTATATATGGGATTTATAACTGCACTGCATATTCCAAATGAATAATAAGAGTTGGATTAATAACCTCAACTAGAATTAATTCAAAAGTATAGTTCAAAAGAAGGCAGGACACTAAGTCAAAGAAAGTAAATCTACCCTGAAATCAAGGTGAGATGTCAACAAAACCTCAAAAAAGTTCAGAGCAAGTAAGTCTAAAAATCCTTTATTAGAACATAGGGCCATATGGGCCACCGCAGGTTATTGTTAACGTACGACCTTATATTTCATAGATTACTAAGCGGTAGTAAAATACTGCAATGGTACTTTATGGGCGATCATTAATCTACGCATCGGTATTGGTTTTTAGTGGTACATCGCCTTTAACGAGCATTAGCCCATAGTGGGACGGATCTGTTAAAGGCAATGTCCACCCCAAAAACAAAAATTTGCACCATTGCTGGCCCCGCTGTGTAGTGTTAAAGAAAATTCTTACCTTTCTTCTCTGCTCCTTATGGTTGTCCTGCAGTGCCTGTTTAAAGTCCCAAAACGTGAAGAAAATGAGCTGTCTGTGTGTAATCCATTGCCTGCTACTTCCTTGTCCTCCTGGGGGAGCTCTCCCCCTCCCTCTCACCCTTGGGATCCCTTGGTGCTGCACCACACTTAAAAAAAAAAAAGCTTTATACACTGATACACTGTAGAGGACCCCCCCCAATCCTAAACGTCAGGGCTTTATCTTAAAATGTGTCCAGAAATAGACTTACCGTACCCGACCTTGTCTCTCTCTACTATCTGGCAGCTGTGTCTGTGATTGGCTGGCTCTCCACTCTCGTTCCCAGAGGTAGCAGTAGAAGCAGAGGCAGAGGGAACGAATGTGGGTAAGTCTATTTCTATTTTTCAGGATAAACCCCTAGCGTTTAGGGTTGGGGGGGTCCCTACACTACATCAAATTTTATATTTGGGAGCGGAGATACGCTTTAAGATAAAAATAAAAAAAAACAAGGAGTCAAGCTCTAACACTTCGTACATATTCAAAACAATACTGATAGTGTATTGATTATTAGGCAGGTAAGCTTAAAAACATCTTATGAATAAAGTGCATCACAAGTGTAAGTTACAATAATAGCAAAATATACCTAAACTGAGCAAGTCCTAAGGAGAGGGGCTGAGGTAATTTATTTTTTGGAGTATAGTTTACCTTTATGTTCAAACACAACTTATTTGGCAACTGAAACCTCCAGACTCTGTTAATTTCTGGAGATCATAAAAAACTTTTTTCACTGAAGTGTAATTAGATACTATCAGGGTTATTCAATAAAAGTTCTTATCGTTTAAAATGGTGCCCATTTTGCCCCAACCAATAAGATGTTAGCTTTCAAATCTTAAATAAGATCTGATTGGATGAGGCAAAATGAGCACCATTTTAAATGATAAGAACTTTTATTGAATAACCCTGTATGTAATTAGCTGAGCAATAAACACAGAGATGCAAATTATCTCATCTATATTGAGTTCTGATTTAACTATTGTGCAAATGTCACAGATTTGTAAAGCAAGATGCAAGGATGATGTTGAAATGTGCATGAATATTGATTTATATTTTCTGCATTCCTTAGGACACTTGCAGTACAACATTTTAATCAGAAGAGATCAGCTAACATGACCTGAGATTACCTAGAAATAGTTTTAGTTCTTAGAAAACTGCAATTACATTCCATGTTTCTAATAGAGAAACAACTCCCCAAAAAAAACATTAACGTCAAGTCTCAGAAACCACCCTGCACAAAATGCAAATGCTAGATTTAATTTTTAAATACATATGAACTTTAAATAGTAAAAGGTTTTAAACCCAAAATGCAATATTGCACTGAACTAAACTGAAGTGATATTAGCAATTATTCTGATCGTGCTACTGTAGGTTAAGTGCACCAGTGTGATCCTGTTGACAAATGTATGGGGGTTGATCTCTCCTTGTTAAAAGCAGGAATAGCAGTTTTTCCCTTGAACTATAAAAGCAGATTTGGGGTTTTAGTTTTCACTAAAGATTCTACTAAAGACTGAATGTAATATGTTCTTTTAAGAACATCCCTCTTTTTGTAAAGCCAAGAGGCATATTTATAAAGGGCCGAAAATAGCGCCCAAAAATTACCACCGCACATGGCGGGCGCTAAAATAGTACTATCGGCATATTTATAACGGCCAGTGCCAGCGCTGCGATATGTATCGTGGCTGAGATGTCCGGCGGTAATTTTTAATAGTCCTCCCCGATACTTGCAATGCGCTAAGTACAATATTGCCGCGAAGGGACTAAAATCCCTTCCCGGCACCTCCGCTACAGGAGCGCGCATAAGCCCACCCTGCCCTCGACCCCCACGGCGGCGGCGACCCGCTGCTTCCCGCAGCCTCTCCTAACCCCAACCCCGCTCGCGGTGAACATATGGAACAGGAGGCTAGGAGGGGCTGCTGGGAAGGGGTCTACAGAAGGCGACCTCAATGCCCGCCATGCACCCCCTCCCCAGCAGCCCCTCCATGCCCCGCCGCTGGCAGAGAGAGGAACGGAAGGCATGTACTGCGATGGCATCTGAGGTCCGCGGCGAGTGCACCTCTTTATATAGGTTTGCAGAAAAAATCTGTTTCTGATTGGTCAATTTTTTAATGCTTGGTTTATGCTTACATAACCAATCAGATTTTCCGAAATCTGATTGTTAATGTAAGGCATGTAAACCAAGCATTAAAAAAATGAACAATCAAAAACGGATTAGGGTTTTCTGCAAACCTATATAAAGAGGTGCACTCCGCCCCGGACCTCAGATGCCATCGCAGTAGATGGCTGAAGAAAGAAGCAGCTGGCAATATCAGCTCTGCTGAGGCCGGCGGTGCCAGCGGGCTCATTGGTGGCCGCGGTGAGCCTGCCTGGCGACCTCAGTGGGGTTGTGTCTCCAGTCCGAAGATGTCGCAACGGATCAAGATGCCTGCATTGAGGTCGCCGGCACCAGCGAGCTGGTGTGTTGCCGGGGCTGGAAGAAAGAAGATGCCGCCCAAGGGCTCTTTTAGAGCCGCTCACTGGGGGTCCCGGTTTGGGCTGTGGGACTCCCGCCAAAAGCACTTCTCAGTGCCGCAAGGGATGGGGAGGGGGGTCCCGGTTCGAGCAGCGGGACCCCTTAAGCCCCAAAGGCCCTTCTTAGGGCCTCAAGGGCACTTGTAAGTGCCACAAGGGCCCTGATAGGGCCGGGGATGGGGGTCCCGGTTCGAGCTGTGGGACCCCTAAGCCCCAAAGGGCTCTTGTTAGATCCGCAAGGGCACTTGGAAGTGCTGCAAAGGCCCTGATAGGGCCGGCGAGGGGGGTCTTGGTTCGAGCTGCGGGACCCCTAAGCCCCAAAGGGTTCTTGTTAGAGCCGCATGGGCACTTGTAAGTGCCGCAAAGGCCCTGATAGGGCCAGGGAGGGGGGTCTCGGTTCAAGCTGTGGGACCCCTAAGCCCCAAAGGGCTCTTGTTAGAGCCACAAGGGCACTTGTAAGTGCCGCAAAGGCCCTGATAGGGCCAGGCTGCGGGACCCCTTAAGCCCCAAAAGACCCTTCTCAGAGTGGTGGGGCAGGGGGCTTGGAGGGGCTGCTAGGAGGGAGTGCGCGGCGGATGGTCACGTCCACCTACTGTGGCCCCTTCCCAGCAGCCCCTCCTAGCCTCCTGTTCCATATGTTCCTTGCGAGCAGGGATGGGGTTGGGAGGGGCTGCTGGGAAGGGGGCAGCCGCGGGGGGCAACCCTCAGCAATCCAGGAGAAAATCTCAGCAGTTTTCGCCACCCTCAAGGTGGCAAAGTATAACGGCCGAGATTAGCGATGCGTAGAAGCGGCGGTAACTGTTCAAATAGCCGCAAAAAGTTAAAAATTCTTTTTGCGGACGTTTCCCGCCCATTTATAAATCGTGGAAAACGCGATTTTTGCGAAAATGGCGGGAATAACAGCCGCGAAAAGTTAATGAATCTTTATAAATATGCCCCCTAATGTTGTTATTGAAACTGCCAAAAAACTTTTTTCCCCCTCTGCTGGAAACTTAAGGTATTATCTATATTCTCACAGCAGCCCTACACACTTGGGTATATTTACCCAAGTGTCTCCCCACCTGAATTTAATATATTTTAATACAGGTTTAATTTAATCAAATATGGGTTTGCAAGCATGAGTAAATCCTGAACGATACTTTCGAGGGTTAGCGAAAATAAAAAGATACATTTGAGGGTTACCGAAATTGAACAATACTTTCGAGGGTTACCAAAAACGAACAATACTTTTGAGGGTTAGTGAATGATACATTCAAGGGTTACTCAAAATGATCCATACATTTGAGGGTTACCGAAAACGAACTATACTTTCGAGGGTTGCCGAAAATGGAAGGCTGCATTCGAGGGTTAGCAAACGGTACATTCTATGGTTAGCGAAAACGATCCGTACATTCGAAGGTTACGATACTTCCGAGGGTTAGGGAATGATACATTCTAGGGTTAGTGAATGGCCCGTGAATTCAATAATTATCGAATTTACGAACTAGTTCGAACGCGAACTAGTTCGAATATTTCAGAACTCATAAAGGTTGGCTCAAACTCGGGTTCGAGTTCAGTTTTGTGTCCATCTCTATTTATTAATAAAAAAGGGTGTTTGGCTGCGGCCCACCCATAAATAAACAAGTAATTATATACAGTATATTGGCCTTATTTAATAAGCAGCCACAGCAGCCATTCAGATGTTATTTATACATGAACAGAACTGCCGAGAATAGATTTTTGGATTTTCGGGGGGGAAAAAAAAGCAACAGAAGTCATTAGGTAATAAAAATCCAAAAGTTCCCATTTAATTTAAAGTTTAATAGTGTGGATGGCTCAGGGACCTGGAAATTGGTCTGGGGAACACATACATATAACAAAATATTTCTTCACACGCAAGCTATAATCAATATTTCTCCCATACAAGGAATCAAGGGTTCACATATCTTTTGTACATCATTTAATGCGCCTGTTGTTGTCATGTGTACCGCATAACACATTGCCATCATAAACAAAATATACATACATATGGTCTCAAACCTTCCAGACTGTGAGCTTTGCTTTTTCCAGGAAGTTGTTTATTTGACACTCCAGGATCAAGTTGGAAGACATTTGTTGGACAATTATCCATACACATAAACAATTTTGTTGTAGCAGATAAAAATTTTCCGTCCTGACCGATCACCTTCTGATTCAATCAGATCTTCTCAATTTAATTGCACCAGACTTTATCTATACCATTAAAGATACAATTGATGTACAATCGTGGAATTCGTACGACGATTGTACAACAAAATTGCATAGTGTATGGGCCCCTTTAGATAGATAGATAGATGATAGATAGATAAATAGATAGATAGATAGATACATAGATAGATAGATAGATAGATAGATAGATAGATAGATAGGTAGGTACCACACACTCTGGTGAAAAGTAGTAACACACAACATACTGTACATTAACTGTATTAAGCTACATTTATTCTCTGTAGTTTACAGTTATTTTAAACATTAATAAATGAATCAGTTATTTTGTTATTGCGGAAATACATACCAATAACATATAGCTTTTGACCCAAACCATTGCTTCAAACCCACTCCAGATCGATCTTATTGTGCACAAAGTTGTCTAGATTTCTGCCTTGGGAGAGTTCAGGGGCCCAGTCACAGCAGTAGTATGATCCATTGGGAGAATTCAGGGGCCCAGCCAACAATAGATTATTGTGGCCAACAGCAACAACAAACTATTTCATCTACAGCCAACACCCATCTATTTCTGCAAGTAAGGTTGCAAACTACACCAATACCTTGGGCCTCATTCTCTTACCAATCCAACTATTATAGTGTTAAGCAGTTATATCAAAATAAATGTAATTTCTTTGCTGTGCAAGTGTATTGGGAATGGAATTGTATTTATTGGGAATGGAATTGTTTGTTATTGTACAGTATTGGGAATGTGTTGTGGTATTGTACTTTATTGGGAATGGTATTGTATTGTACAGTATTGGAATTGTGTTGTAGTCTGTATTGGGAATGGTATTGTATTTTACTGTATGGGATTGGTATTGTATTGTACTGTATTGGAATGGTATTGTATTGTACTGTATTAGAAATAGTGTTGTACTGTACTGTATGAGAATGGAATTGTATTGTACTTTTTCGGAATGAGTATGGTATTGTATTGGTATGTTGTATTGTACTGTATTAGGAATAGCATTGTATTGTACTATATCGAGAATGAAATTGTATTGTACTGTATTGGGAATGAAGTTGTATTGTACTGTATTGGGAATGATATTGTCTTGTAATGTTTGGGAATGGTAATGTATTGGTAAGGAATTGTATGTACTGTATTAGCAATGGTATTGTACTGTTTGGGGAATCATATTGTATTGTGCTGTATTGGCAATAGTGTTGTACTCTTTTGGGAATGGTATTGAACTGTTTTGAAATGGAATTGTATTGTACTGTATTAGGAAAGGTATTGTACTGTTTAGGGAATCATATTGTATTGTACTGTTGGGAATGGTGTTGTACTGTTTGGGAAAAAAATTGTATTGTACACCGTTGGTAATGGTTTTGTATTGTAATGTAAAGGGATGATATTGGATTGTACTGTATGAGAATGGTATTGTATTGTACTGTATTGGGAATGGTATTACATGGTACTGTTTTGGAAATGGTATTGCATTGTACTCTATTGTGAATAGTATTGCATATACTGTATTGGGAATAATATTGTACTATATTGGGAATGATATTTGTACTGTATTGGGAATGATATTGTACAGTATTGGGAATAATATTGTACGTATTGGGAATGATATTGTACTGTATTGGGAATGATATTGTACTGTACTGTACTGTATTGGGAATGATATTGTACTGTACTGTACTGTATTGGGAATTATATTGTACTGTACTGTATTGGGAATGATATTGTACTGTACTGTACTGTATTGGGAATGATATTGTACCGTATTGGGAATGATATTGTACTGTATTGTACTGTATTGGGAATGATATTGTACTTTATTGGAATGCTATTGTACTGTATTGGTAATGATAATGAACTGTATTGGGAATGATATTGTACTATATTGGGAATGCTATTGTACTGTATTGGTAATGATTATTGTACCGCATTGGGAATGATATTGTATCGTATTGGGAATGGTATTGTACCGTATTGGGAATGATATTGTTACCGTTGGGAATGTATTGTATGTATTGGGGAATGCTATTGTACCGTATTGGGAATGATATTGTACCGTATTGGGAATGTACCGTTGGGAATGATATTGTACCGTATTGGGAATGCTATTGTACCATATTGGAATGATATTGTACCGTATTGGTAATGATATTGTACCGTATTGGGAATGTACCGTATATGGGAATGATATTGTACCGTATGGGAATGCTATTGGTACCTATTGGTAATGATATTGTACCGTATGGGAATGATATTTTACCGTATTGGAAATGTTTGTTTTCCATTGATATCAGAATGGTGAGTGTGACTGGCTATTTGTTATAGTAAAGCTGGGTAAACACCATACAATAATTTGGCCTGACTGACCAACATTTTAGTGTTCGGTTGGTTGGGTTGAATATTGTATAGATTCTATTTGAGGCCGTGACAGACCGCCCACCGTTTGTCC
>CM033475.1:133980320-133989853 GCA_019447015.1 Hymenochirus boettgeri
AAAATAAAGAGCTCTTCCATTCAGGTCAACTGCTCCTAATTTTCCAATTACCAGTTTCCCAGGAGGGAATAATGTCCAAACAATGAATAGTTTTTATTATCTCTCTGTTACTCTCTGTTGGTTTAATTCTAGTTAAAGAATGAAAAAAGGTAGAAAATACCAAGAGTTATTATTGGTTTGTAGTTTCAGAAAATTAATTTTTAAAAAAAATCATGCAGTTTAGAAAAATATTTTAAACTGTTTTTCTTTATAAAAGGAATTAAAACAGATGAATAAGGGCTGTTAACCTGTAGTGCTGTCATATAAACAGATACATATACTGTTCATGGTATAGTTAATGCTCACCAGCTAATCAGCAAATTTAAAATATCTGCAAATGTATTCAATATAAATCACTTTAAGTGTTTAACTTTACATAACTTCCCATATTGTGCACCTAACAAAACGCATTGTGTAGAAACATTCATAAAACTATGACAGATCTGCCTCATTATGTTTCTTTAATGTTTTACATAATGGGAATTGGGTAGGTGCAGTGTTTGCTATTAAAGTGACTACTAAACAGCAGGGTTTATAATAGTGTATACCAGGGTACAAGGGTGTTCTTTGTGAGAGCAAAGCTGTGCAAATATTTTTCCAATGACATAACTTTCAGTTTATACAAAGTATAGTAAATGAGATAAAAACATTGTCAGGGTTATTCAATAAAAGTTCTTATCATTAAAAATGGTGCTAGTTTTGCCACAACCAATCAGATGGGCTTTCAAATGTTCTGATGATTGGTTGGAGCAAAATTAGCACCATTTTTAAACGATAAGAACTTTATTGAATCTCCCTGTATGGTTTAAATGCCTGTCACAAAGTAATTATTTCTGCCTCTCCAGCTAAGGTATATTAGGTGAGTTGAGGTACTGAAATGACCAAAACCTTTGTATTTAGGAGACCTATGATATTTTTAAAGTCTGCCACCCAACACCATGAATTAGAATTAGACAGAAAGTGTGAAGTGGTCCACTAAATTATATTTATTGGCTTTCATCTATACTAATGAGAATGTTAATGGTAGATTCTATGAGTTACAAGATTTACTGAAAGAAGAATTTAAGAATGTGCAGAAGTTTGCCTGTGCTGTTAATCAGCACAGATGTTGTATAACTACAGTAATCCATATAAACTAGAATCTGAGTTGTGCTGCAAATAAATACCAGAAATTGTTTGCACATGTCTGTATCTATTGGGGTTGTTAGATAATTCTTGGTTTTGGAGTGATTATTTCAAATGAGATTTATATTATTTGTGTACGATGCATTAAGCTGGGCACTTTAAAGATAAAGGGACGATTCCGTCTGATCTGAAGTTTACAGTACTTCTGAGCATTTTCGAGGCTGGCGAATGCTTACTGTCGGCCTCAGGTTTGGCTCGGAAATGCCTGGAAAATCTTCCCATGGTCGGCCCCCTGTATTAAATAATAGGAAGTCAGCCAAAACTGAAGGAAATGTGACAGTCCCAAACATTCTTCCTAAATTTATATATGGAGAGAACGTTGGGACTGTGTTGTAGCTTGTTCTTTAAAAAATTACAGACAGAATCTTAAAGATTCTCTCTATCATCTTTTAAAGATCTTGTGTGTATCCAGTCTCAGTTTGTTTTCCTTAAGTCTTTTTTTAAATTCCATTAATGTGTAACGGTGCATACATACATACTATTGTGGGGGCCAACCTGTGACGCATGATGGGTATGCACGGCTGATTCGGGCAATATCGTGCCGTGTATGAGCGCATATTGGACAAAATGCCCATTCAAATGGGGCTCGTTTGTCTAATCCTCCAGGCAGATCATCAACAACCCCTGAACCAAACAGCCATTTCAGCACGAATGTCGGCCGAAAATAGGACTGTATACACATGTGAGTCACGGGCCAGCCCCGCGATTGCACCTGTGTATAAGGATTAAATGGCCCCAAAATTCAAATAGATTTATTGATAGGATGGTCTGTTTTGTTATAATTGAAAAGGAAGGAATCTTTACCACTGCCATAGATTTGTGCGACCAGGCCATTAATTCACATAACACATAAAAATAAATAATGCCCATGACACCTTTAATTAAAAATTTTATATGCACATTGGCAATCATCTTGATTTACTGGGACAATATTGTAGAAAAATAAATTCAATAATTAAACACAATAGTCAAATAAAATAAAAATTACTATTGCCAGTGGAAAACAAATTATAAAAATAACTAGAAAGGGAAAGTTTAAGTATAAACTTTGAATTTGGCTTGAAGGGCTGCATTTTGGAAGGGAATATGTGTCTTTGCTGCAGATTGTAAAACTTAATAATGGAATGATGAGTTTGTAGTGAAAGCTTTGTGTGTACCCAGCCCAAAGTGGTGCTAATTTTGATCCAATCAATCAGAAAGCTAACATCTGATTGGTTAGGGCAAAATTAGCACCATTTTAATGATAACAACTTTTATTGAATCTCTCTGTATCTTTTTGATGATTGATCAATTTTTTTACTTTAGTTACCCTTTAGGTATAGCGGCCACAGTAATGGATAAGTAGATCAGTAGGTTGTGTGTCCGGTTGGGGGTTAAAAAAACAAACTTTTTTGATGATTGGTCAAAATTAGTTTTTTTGACTTTAGTTACCCTTTAGGTATGGCTGCAACAGTAATGGAGGGGTAGGTCAGTAGGTGTATGTAAATGTGCCACATGGGGGTTAAAAAAACAAACCTTTTTTATTATTAATCAAAATATTTTTTTTTTACTTTAGTTACCCTTTAAGTATGGGCCACAGTAATAAAGTAAGTAAATCAGTAGGTGTGTGTACCTGGGTCTGGTTGAGGGGGTTATGTCTTTTTTGTGTGTACAACCATAAAATATATTTTATTGAGGTAAATCTAAATTAGTTTTTTGACTTTAGTCACCTTTTACGATGGCTACCACCATAATGAATTAGTAGATTAGTAGGTGTGTGTTACCGGGTCTGGTTGAGGGGGTATGTCTTTTTGTTGTTTACAACCATAAAACTATCTTTTATTGAGGATAAATCTAAATTAGTTTTTTTACTTTAGTCACCCTTAAGTATGGCTGCCACAGTAATGGAGAAGTTAGATTAGTAGGTGTTGTACCTGGGTCTGGTTGAGGGGGTATGCTTTTTGGTGTTATAACCATTAAAACTAATTTATTGAGGATAAATCTAAATTAGTTTTTTTGACTTTAGTTACCCTTTAAATATGGCTTCCATGGAATGGAAAGTTAGGTCAGTAGGTGGGTGTACTGGGTCTGTGTGGATGGTTGGGGGTATCACCATTTGTATTTATGACCCGCACGTCTGTACCGAATTTCATGTCTCTAGCTCAAAAACTGGGGAGGAGATACGGTACAAAAAAGCGGAAGAAGAAAACGGAAGAAGAAAAGAAGAGAAGAAGAAGAAGAAATAAAAGAAAAAAACAGTAATTTGGCTTTTTCAAGCCAAATTAATAATTCAACTGAGTAGTACAGTTTGTCATACCCAAGGTAAATATGCAAAACAGCTTTACAAATGCAATTTTAACATTTAGCGAGATCATTACTGGGTATTGGTAGGCACTGCTCAGCATTTCTATCAATCTGGCGTTGCCATACATGCAGTACATTTAAAGTGTGTGTCTACTAAAAAAATTAATTTGTGTCATCTTAATCTATAAATAAAATATTGTAGCACTTACTCTGAGGTGTGTGGTTGCTGCATGCTTCAATAAAGTATTTTTTTTGCTCAGGCTTTTTTTGCTCAGACAGCACACGAACTGTCAAACCATTCCAGCTACAGCAAAAAGCTTACAGAAATGCTTTCAGATTGGATATCTAAAGAAATAGGGGCGCAGATCAGCAAAAAAATGGGACAGTAATAGTTGGGATGAATTATACAGTAGTTTTCACTAATGGGCAATTTTAAAAAAAAATGCCAGTGTACATACCTTTAAGGCTTTGTAATAAACCTTTGTATGAGCTTTGATTCAGGACCTGTAAAGGGCATGGCTTTTTGTCTAATTACAACTCATTTAGCATGTACATATCCCTTTTCAACACTTCTCATTATCATTATTTTCTATGCATGTTTATGTTTTACATGTCACACATCTGATCTGTCAGTCATGTTGTTTTCACTTAAGACAAAGAAGAAAATGAGAATTATTGTTTAGTTTATACAACTTAATGAAGAGGGTAAAATGAACCACCATCTGCCAGTACAACTCAATCCTATTCTTGCTGTGGGGTCTTTTGCAAAACTTAACCTCAGGGGAAACATGTGTTTAATATGTAAGTAATAAGATGTGACCAAACACAGTTCCACTTACTGGCCCTTGAAAAGTTGATAGATTATTACTAATAAAATAATGTATTCATCACATAATAAATGTGACCTCTGCTAGGTTAACAGTGATTCTAGATGTTTATACAAATTTTTCTTTGTTACATCTGTTAGCAAAAGATGGATGGCAATTGTGGCATTTCGTAAAGGGCAATGACCTCACAACAATTAATTAAAAAACTAAATTTTATTGGAATTATTTATGCATTTGGTATTTTAAGGCGCATTGGTTTTCACATAAACATTAAAGCAGCAAAGTTGATAAATGGGCAAAGACCAGAAACATTCAGCAAGCAATTTTCAACAAGATAAAGTTGGTAATAAGACAGCAATGTCAGCCAGAAAGCAGACTGCAAAAAAATTGTGTTATTATGAGGCCACAAGTCAGCTACAGCCTGGTCCACTAACAACAGGTACAAGGAATTTGGTTGGAAAACAGGTGGGTTGGCAGGAACAAGAGCAGGAGCAGACACTGAAAAGGTGCAAAGAAGAACCAGTATAGCAACTGAGACTTTAGCAGGAACAATGAGTCAGAAAACAAGGAAAGACTGATATACAACCGATTAGGAATGGCAATAAAATAAAGACAGGGCAGAGGATTATTTATCTATTAAAAAAGGAGACACAAAAAACACCTGTAACTGTCAATGTGATTGGGAATTCCAAAGATTTAGGTACAAATGTGTTAATTAAAACAGAACTAACTAAGAAACACCTTGAGGCATATTTAGAAAACGATCACTATTTCGCCATTCTTGCTATCGCAGGACATCGCAATGACAAATAGCGTCATTTTCTCTTATTTATAAAAACACTCATTTTCACTTTCGCCTTTGCGGAAAAGTATCACTGCAGCGAGTTGTGTGACGATAGTTTTCACCTTATTAATTGCGTTAAGTGTGGTATCACTGCGAAAAGAGAAATTGCTCTCTAGTGTAATATCAGAGCTATTTTTGTCACTTTTTTATTTAAAGCTGTTATAAATAGGTGAATTTTGCCTTTTTGCCCCTTTTGTTGCATTTTTTTTGCAGTTTTACAGGATGTTCGCCAAAATCATTACTTAGGCTGGGTACACACGGAGGGATTTTTTGTCCTGACCGGGCGCTCGCTACAAGGCAAATGTCCGTCGGTTTGCGGCAAATTCGGACGAAATATTGGCTGGTGTGTACCCAGCCTTACTGGAATTTCCATTAACATGACTATTTCTTACACAGCACTAGGGATGTTCCCATATAATGCAAATGGTAATTAGCTGAAGTTTGCTGAAATAAGCAATGCTAAAAAATGTGTCCTATTAATAAAATAGAGAAAATTCGCCTTTTGGTTTTACACTATTTATTACATCTCTTGCTGAAAAAAACACCAAATGTGTAAGGCTATTTTTAAATAACAAAGATAGGTGTTCAGTGTGTATTAACCAATTTGACACTACTTTGATAAACCACCAGGGAGTATACCTATTTACCATCATATGTGCTGAACTTTTTCAGCATTATTAGTGCTACATTTGCTAGATAATTAGCTTTTTATTTCGACTTTTTAATAACTTTGATGAAAGGAAAAGTTGAAATTTTAAAAAATTGTGGTAAAGGCTGGGGGGGAAAAAGCAAAAATAATGCCCCTTTATAAAGACCCCCATTTGACTTATTGGTAATAAAGAAAATCGGAACCGTAAAAAAAAAAAAGATCTTTAAAAAGCAAAAAAATTTACCTTAAAAAAGCGAACTAGCAGATTGTATTACAGTAAATGCTGGATATTTCGTCTAATACCTGAGTACTTTGGCAGGCAAATAAATGGCCGCTTATGCGGTTTTGCCACTCAGACTTGGAGATTTTGAACTTAATGCAAAAAATACACTTTTCGCCATTTATAATAAGCTTGAGCGGTTACCGCAGCGATGTATGTCGAAAAGCGAAATGTAGTGGTAATGACCTTTCGCTGGTTATTATGCTTTATAAATAGCGAAAAGTCCGAATTTGGCAAAAAGGCTGCGTTAAAGAAGGTGAAAAGTTTAACAAACCTTTAAAAATATGCCCCCTGAGAAAAGCCCTGAATCTGAATATGATTTACTGGAGTTAACTGCATGGAATGGCCTCCTAAGGTTTGCATTGATGTTATAAGCCTTTCCTGTCAGGCTGAGATCTGGTTAATCAATTACGAAATAGAATCAGCTAGAAATGTCATGTTCATTTGGGTTCTATATAAATAAAGAGGGATAGCAGTAGGTTGGTCCACTGCAGCATGTACCAGAAATCTTGAGAACTGGAAGGCAGTTCCAAATGTACATTAACAGATATGAATACAGTAAATGACTTTGCACAGCTAAGTATTGCAGGTCACTCAAAAGATTGTACCTGTATATAAGTCATATGTTGGCTAGCTACTCAGCAGAATTCCTGCCAACCCAGAATACTCAGAATTGAAACTGAGCTACTCAGCATTAGGAAAGAAGCATTGAGAATAGAAAAAGTCATAGATGGATTGTTCAGTACAATAAGAATAGTAACGTGCATTAAATATACCCTTAAATTAGAATCTAAGGTTTCAAATTTGTAGTGTACCTCTAAATGGGAAGTTTGGTTATGCTTTTTTCTACCTCCCATTCTTCTTTATTAGCAGGATGGCAGAATGTTTCCTTGGTGTAGTTAGGTGTCAGCGCGCCAGGATACTGTCCTATTTTTAGAACACAGTGAACTTGGGGATGAAGCTTAACTGCTGAAACTAGAACACCATGAAGCAGTCTTCAACATGCCGCAACACTGGTTATAAAACAGTCAACCCTACCTCCGATACAAAGTGCAATTGTGTAAATTAAAGAAAAGTCATTTTATACCTGCAACGAAAAGGTTGTGCTTGAAACCTGTAAAGCAGAGGCTGGCTACATGACAGATTTGAGGGCCTCCCACTTTGACTCCTTAACGCATCAGAAGCATCACATTGTATTTCATCTCTCTGTGATTTGTGGGTTAAAATACATACATGTCACTATACAAATAAAATGATCTACAGTAAAGTCCCTGGCATTCTGCAACAAAAGCTTTTTCTGTAGGAACAACTAAGTACTTTGCAAATTGTGACATTACCCTGAAGCACCATGTAACATTTAAGATATTATTTCACTAATGACACAGAAACAATAGTCCTAATAATGAAAAATACATCTTAGGGTATTAGGATGAGATTATTCCCAGAAAAAAAAAAAAATTATTTGCTTTGAGGGTAACCTGCTTTTATCCTAATGGCCAATTTTGTTTCATAGGTCACTTATTGCCCACAAGTTGTGAACTGTCTCTTAATCTGCTTATTGATTTCTACAGATCAAATGCTTTGTTTTCTATTGTGATCATGTATGGTGTATGTGTGTATGGTGTGTATGGCAATGCCAGCACCAAAACCATATCTGAATATTTAACAGGGGTGTATCTAGGGTATAAGAAGATATGGGGCACCTTTGGGCACTCCATGCACCGCGCGCAGCGCGGCGGATTTTTTCGGCCACGCCCCCTTCTCCGCCCCAATTGCCACACGCTATGTACTTAATAGAGATGGCACAAAGACACAGACAGACAGATAGATAACCACAAACATAGACACACAGCCCGACAGTGTATAAAACAGACAGAAAGACAGTGAAATAGACAGACAGAGATAGAGATCAGAGAGTGGACAGAGAGACACAAATTAATGGCACAGTAAAAAAGGCACAGTAAACTGGCAATTTCATTATATACTGGTAGCCATTTGGTCATTTTAAACTTACTGTTGTGTTCCGTTGTAGTCAGATGCTGCCCACACCTTGGCCGGGAGACTTCTTGTACCTTCTACATGGACCTCTGCCCCTATCTATCTCTAGTGTGTCCCTCTCTCTTTCTGTAATCTATCTCTGTCTATATCTGCCTCTTGTTTATCTATTTAACTATGTCTATCTGTCTTGTCGTATCTCTCTGTGTCTCTCTATCTATCTTCTATGTAACTCTGCTACTATCCATCTATCTATCTAAATCTGCTATCTATCTATCTCTGCTATCTATCGCTATCTATCTATTATATCTACTTATACTATCTATCTATCTATCTATGTACTCTGATCTATCTATCTATCATACTCTGCTATCTATCTATTATCTATCTATCCATCTATCTATTATCTATCTATCAAATCAATCAAATCTATCTATCTATTTATCCATCTATCTATTATCTATCTATCCATCTATCATCTATCTAATCTATCTATCATCTACAGTATCTATTATCTATCTATTTATCCATCTATCTATTATCTATCTATCCATCTATCAATCTATCTATCTATCATCTATCTATCTATCTATCTATTATCTATCCATCTATCTGTTATCTATCTATCTATTATCTATCTATTATCTATCTATCTATCTATCTATCTATCTATCATACTCTGCTATCTATCTATCATACTCTGCTATCTATCTATTATCTATCTATCTATCCATCTATCATCTATCTATCTATCTATCTATCTATCTATCATCTACAGTATCTATTATCTATCTATCTATCTATCTATCTATCTATCATATCTATCTATTACTATCTATCCATCTTCATCACTATCTATCTATCTATCTATCTATCTATCTATCTATCTATCAATTATCTATCCATCTATCTATCTATTATCTATCTATCCATCTATCTATTTCTATCTATTATCTATCTATCTATCCATCCATCCATCCATCCATCCATCCATCCATCCATCCATCCATCCATCCATCCATCCATCCATCCATCTATCTATCTATCTATCTATCTATCTATCTATCTATCTATCTAACTCTGCTATCTATATCTATCTAACTAACTCTGCTATCTATCTAACTCTGCTATCTATCCATCCTCTACCTACTACCTTCCTATCTACTATCTATCTATCTATCTATCTATCTATCTATCTATCTATCTATCTATCTATCTATCTATCTATCTATCTATCTCTGCTATCTATATCTATCTATCTAACTCTGCTATCTATCCATCTACCTACCTACCTACCTACCTATCTATCTATCTATCTATCTATCTATCTATCTATCTATCTATCTATCTAACTCTGCTATCTACAGTATATCTATCTATCTAACTCTGCTATCTATCTAACTCTGCTATCTATCACATCTACCTACCTAC